>JAHFWL010000488.1:0-253944 GCA_021292165.1 Shinisaurus crocodilurus
AGTGCAGAAAAGGGCAACTAAAATGATCAAGGAGCTGGAGCAACTCTCCTACGAGGAAAGGTTACAACATCTTGGACTGTTTATCTTAGAAAAAGGAGAGTAAGGGGAGACATGGCAGAGGTGTCAAAAATTATGCATGATGTGGAGAAAATGGATAGAGAGGCATTTTTCTCCTTCTCTCATACTAGAACCCAGGGTCATCCCATGAAGCTGATCGGTGATGAAGATTCAGGGACACATTAAAGGAAGTACTTCTTCATGCAGCGCACAGTTAAATTATGGAATTCACTTCCACAAGATGGAGTGATGGCCACCAATTTGGACGGCTTTTTAAAGGGATTGGACAAATTCATGGAGGATAAGGCTATCGATGGCTACTAGTCCTGGTGGCTATGCTACCTCCAGTATCAGAGGCAGTATGCCTATGTACTCTAGTTGCTGGGGAACATGGGCGGGAGGATACTGTTGCACTCTAGTCCTGCTTGTGGGTTCCCCCGGTGGTTGGCCACTGTGCGAACAGAATGCTGGACTAGATGGACCCTTATGTTCTTAACCCTATGCATGTTGAGACAGAAAAAAAGTCATACAACTCCCAGCATTCCTCCAGCCAGCATGACTGGGCTGGGGAAGCTGGGAGTTGTAATGGCTTTTTTCTGTCTAAACATGCATGGATTGCCCTTAAGTTCTATCATTTTACTTGTGGAAATACAAGGAAAATTAGATAAGCAGTGTTTTATTCAATCACTCAGACAGTAGTAAGACTAGTTTCTCACCTTCCAATGTTCTGTCCAGTGGAGTGCAAACGCACTGAGATAACCGAAAAGCACTAGGCCTTATGTTACATTTTTTAAAAGTACATATTAATGAAGTAACTAAATTGTATGAAATACAACTGAGGTGTCAATCCTATGCCCACTTACCTGGGGGGAAAGGCCAGTGAAACCCAATGGCACTTATTTCTGGGTAGACATGTACAGGGGTGCACTGTAATAATATACTAGGTAGGCTACACACCAGTTCTGGATAGAGTCCTGCATTCCTTTGATTCTGTAGCAGTCAAGCTGAATAACCAGCTCTGATTATTAGTAACAGGCATGGTACTCTTTAAAAAATCTATTGAAACCCAACGTTTCTGAGCAGGATTATGTGGGAGACATATTTTAGATACAAGTAAAATCAGTAACTCATATGAGGCAGAAATGCTTGACTCAGCAGACTGGAAGAGTAGGAGCTGTTGGTCTTCCTGTGCCATCAGACTCTTGGCACATGTAACAAAGAGATAGATTACTGGCAGCACTTTATCCCCGTTTAAGTGCTCAAGCAGAGGGATTTTAGTTAAGGGGGAAAAATGAGTAAACTTAAGTGTTTCAGGAGTTAATAGTGCTGCTTCATTAAATCAATGACAGGATAGGGATCTTGCTATAGTTACTTCCATGCAATACTGTGGTTGATTTGATAAGGACTGAGATAAGCTGAATTTATAAGAGGAAGCAAGAGTGGTATAAATATTAAACAGATAAATCAGCTCAAAGGATCTGCTAATAGCTACACAGATACAATTCAAGACTCCTGCTTCTGAATTAGGCCTCCCCATTTTTAGGTACGGTACATATTCTGCTTACATTTGAATACACGCATCACCATTAAGGGACCAGCCGTAACAAAATTAAAGTTCATAGATTTCATAGATTATAGAGTTGGAAGGAGCCTGCAAGGCCATCGAGTCCAATCCCCTGCTCAATGCAGGAAACTAGAGGAGGGGTCTCCCATCCAGTAATAACCAGGGCCCGACCCTGCTTAGCTTTCCACGCTCAGACAAGCTGAGCCAGCATAAGCCACAGGCCTTATATCAAAGCACTCATTCTCATTCACAATTGAATCTGAGACTCTTTACTGCACAGTGGTTAACAGTACACTGTTTTTAGAAGCCATGACCTAAAAGTGTGGTGCACAAGCCCACTATCAGCAGTATAAGTTTCCTATCATCCTAAATAGATGAACTTGCACACAATTGCATATCGCACCTGATCAGTTCCTTACAGAACTTGTAAGGTTTCTATTGCTTCATCAGAAATACGCTCTCTTCCTTTTGTCTCCTAATGAAGTATCTGTAGACTATTTTAATTAACTGATTACAATCAAATTCCTAGTTGTTGGATGAAATTCCTAATGCAAAAAGGAAGAATTACCTCAAAGCTAATATTTTGTGCAGAGGTTATATATACATACAAGTCTTTGGCTTCAGTATAACTTCCAGCTGAACAATAGAAGTTCATAAAACTAGAAGAAGCATTAGTGCACTGATTGTGCATGTGAAAGATACAGGGAAGAGATAACATTTCTGGCCCAAAACTTGATTTCAAAGTGTATGTTTTTCTAATTTCTTTGCACGACATATCCCAAATCTATAAATATTAACCCAAATCATAGGACTCTTAATTCCAATACAATGTTTTTGTTCAGGAGTATTATTTCCCATGAAAGAAATGCCCTATTAGAATGTAAAATCCATTTTGGTTTCCCCCATTTTAGGGCACTAGAATACAGGTACCTCCTGCTCATGGTTATTTCCTGTGAAATCCACATATATCTTGCATGCTGTGGCACTGTTTTGCGCACACTCTTCCATGGATATAATTCTAGGTAGCAAAGCATTGCGTTCATCTCAGCCCTCCGGATCACAGTTTTGGGACACAATCAACAACTGTATCATGCAGCACCACATGGCGCTGTACAAGCACCGAGCTCTGCAAATTCCAGTCCTGATGTCAGGAACTGCACGGGCCTGTTCCTTCTGTGTGGCCAAGAGAATCTGATCCAACAGTTCCCAGCCAGGAGCAAGAAGCCTGAGTACCCTATTCTTTGGCTGGGTGCTATTGGCTGGGCTGAAGGGCTATGTCCTACAGTGATGTTGAGGCACTGTTGTTGCCTTACCAAACACAAATCGCAAGTCCAAGAGTAATGACTGCAGGTTTCCACTCAAGTCACCTTCATTAAGTTCCACTAATTTCAAGAGATTGCTGCAATAATCAGAACATATAGAACTATGCAAGTGAATCTTAAGAGGGTGTTTCAAAATATAACTATTCTTGATGCAATTCTGGAACCTAAGTGTTCAAGATAGCTCAGGGAATTCTTCCTCCCGATATGAGTTCGAAGGAACAGATAACTTCTGTGGAGTTGCTATTCGGGCGCCACCACTGCCAACAATTAAACTGTATTTTACAAAGCATAGAGCTTTTTCCATGGTGGTGCTAGTACTTTGGAATACCCTCCATAATGAGGCCTGCTCAGTTGTCTATTTTAAGCTCTTTACTGAAAGCTTCTCTTTGCTGCAAAGTCTTCTAGGGCTATGGAGTAGAGAAATTTTAGTTGCTTTGATGATGCCTATAATTTTATAAGTTTTAAAACTGTATTAGTTGATAAACATTTTAATACCTGTGTATAACATTTTGCTATTTTATGTTTTGATTTTGTATGCTTATGTTTTATTGTAAGCTGCTCTGAAGGCCTTTGGCACAAAAAGCAAGGCAAAAATCTAAATCTCAATAGATAAATATAAATCTTAGATTTGTTACCTTCGTAGAATGGTGGGATATAAATAAAATCAGTCAGTCAATCCAATCAAATCTTAGGCCAAATATAATGCTTAGTAGTGTGCATATCTTCATCTACTTTAGAAGAACTACTTATATGAGAGAAGTTACAAATATTCCTTTACTGAAGGATCAGAGCTTTAATATTTTATAATAGGACAACTGGAAATATAAATCCCCCATCAATATAAACAACTCTTTAGGAAAAGCCACCGTATAATATCTGCCTTTGTGATAATATTCTTAGGGAGCAATTCTATGGAGATGAGTGTAAGCCTCTGAACTCGGAGGCTCACGCTCATCCAATGCAGAGCAGGAGGAGTGGCAGAGGCGATCTTCACCTCTGCCACTCCTCCCACTCTGCATTTTTGCTAGATTGCCATTTTCGTCTGTCTAGCAATGACATTTTGGAAGGGGAGTGAAGGTGGCTGGAGCAGCCTCAGTATACCTCGTATCCTGGCCGTTCCAGTCTCCTCCCCTCCCCGCCCTCTTTAACCCCCTCCGAGGTCGTTTTCCCCGACCTCAGAGAGCAGCCAGCCTGGTTCGTTCTGCACTGGCTGGGGGGGTGGGGCAGAGCTCTAGGTTTAGATCAGTCTTCCCCAATGGCAGGCTGGCTGGGGGTGATGGGAGTTGTAATCCAACACTTCTGGAGGGCACCACGTTTGGGAAGGCTCATTTAGACAGCAAACAGAGGCTAGATCTGAAAAATTGCTGTGTTGTATCTTCCAAGAAAGCATCTTGGCAGAATGGCCCAGTCTATAGGAAGTTTCTACAATGCCTCTAAAAGAAAATCTTTTTCTTAAATCAAGTTGCAACTTTGCAGATGGTTTCTACTGTTTTATTATCATGGATTAAATGGCATTCCCTTGCATTAACTGCTAGATGCACCAAGTGTCTTCCAAATTCCCTGCATAGCAATTATATTATTGCAGCTTCTTGCCATTAGCCAGATTCTGCAAGAAGCCGCAATCTGCTATTTTCTTTCCACTGTGCAACATTCATACTATTCTAAACCGCATGCATTATGACACTCTATATTGGGTGTCTGCAGGGTATTTTGTAGTCACAAAACAATATCCAAGTACAACTGTAACAGCCATTCTGATAGAAATCAGAAAGCATCTGAACACAAGAGTAAAGTGAATCAACATCCTAAAATGGTTTACATCCTTGTAATAGCAAAATGATTCTATTTGGGACAGATGAGAGATGGTACATCAGGGAAAGAACCATAAGGTGGAATTCAAGTCATAGGAGGGGTATGACTCTGCACCAAGCTTCCTGATAGTGCTTGTTGCTCATCGCCTGTTTAGAGATCATTCCTTTTTGAAGAAACTGTCAATCATCTTCATGCATCTGGAATTGCATGTGTCTATTAAATTAGGCAAACACCAGTAATTTGCTTCAGTCAGTGACATTAACAGCCCTGATTTTATACTTATTCAGTAAGCACCAGTGCGCTCAACAAGGAGCTAGTTCTTGATGAACATGCAGAGAAATGCTGCTTGGATGAGTTGGGAAATGCCAGTCTGAGTTGGATACAAGCCAGTAACCTAGGAAGTAATGAATTCTCTGCAGCTCAGCATTCTCTTCCTGGTTTGGCAAGTCTTACCAGATGGGCGGTAGATTGTCTTATGATGGTTTGGGACAAGTAACGCTCCTTAGAGTTATCTGTTTTCCTATCCGCATGAACGAACACACACACACACACACACACACACACACCAGCATTTGCTTGGTTACAAAATATGCAAAGTTCATTACAGCACGACCTCATCTTCATTTCCCCACGTCTCATATTTTCCCCTCTCTTTTTGAATGATAGAAGTTTAGACAATCAAGAGAGGGCTCTTCATGTCTGAAATATGTCTAAGACAATTCTCAGTGGTATTTACTGTTTGACAACCTCTGAATTTTCTGCACTTAACAGCCTGACATGTGGAAATACAAATGTTGGGGAAAGCATCACTTGTTTAATTTCATTTCAACACATCAGATTTCTGTTGAAAGCACAATAGTAGGGCTAATAAAAAAACCAAGAACTGGCAACCTTAGAGGTGTCACTATGCTTTGATTATTGCAGGAGCTGCCTTTAATCAAAAATTGTGATGGATTGGTTTCTCAATATCACTACTACAGCTAACCGATTACTAACTAGAAACACAGCAGTGTTCAGTTCTGAAAAACCTTTAGAACAAACTACAAAGAAAACTAATACCTTGATGATGTTATTAGTACTAAAAAAAAAAGACACAATGTTGATCTTCCCAAAATGAAAAGGAACAGATTACGGTTCTCTCACACAAACCATTTAATGACAACAAATGGCATGCTGTTATTAAAATAGTTCTAACGAAGTTATTTCTGGTATATTCTGCTTATGAAAAAAAACCTGTCTTGTTAACTCCAGGATACTGGTTAGCTGAACAGCTATTTTGTCAACAGCATCTGTTATGGCAGATGGCCAGTACCCTACTCCCTCCAAATTAGTCTTTGAACAGCCAAAAACCACATATTCTTAGTTAGCACTTGAAATGAAAAATTGAAAGTCTAAACCTAAAAAACAAGCCCTTGTGTTCCCCAATGAGAAAACACTATCTACAAGTATAACAGATGGATTTTTCCTCTTAGGCTTAGTTCTCATACACAGATGAAGTGGTAAACCTGTGTCCAGGCTGTACCACTCAGACAACAGGTGGTGGCTCCTCCGCAAAATACATAAATTACTATGCATAGAAAGCTAGCAAGTCAGTATTGAGGCTAGGCTATGATCCTTTGCCCTAACATTCAGCTTTCTATGTGAAGTGATTCTGTTTTGTATGGAGGAGAGTTCGGTCATGCGAGTCACTGCCTGCTAAATAAAATGATACAGAGACAAACTACACTTTACCTTTAAAATGTGCCATGCAGCTACATCAGTACGTTATTGTATTTTATGGTTTTCAGGTTTGTTCTGTGAACTGCAGAGAGTGCTTCAGCTACTGGGTGGTATAAACATTTAATAAATAAATAAATTGTTCCTCAACGGTAAAGATGGGGGACCACATCGGGGTAAGGGGACTTTAACCCTTTGCTCCCTTTTGTGGTCTCGATCCAGATCAGCTCCCCCACCAGCAATTTGCATATGATAAAAGACCCCATTCGCATCAATGGGAGCTTTTTTCCACTCTGCAAATTGCAGGCACGGGGGCCAATTGGGGGGGCAGTCCCGATTGGGGCCACAGCAGGGAGCAAAGGATTGAAGCCAGTGTGGCACAGTGGTTAGAGTGTTGGACTGGGACTCAGGAGATTCGGGTTCTAGTCCCCACTTGGCCATGAAGCTCACTGGGTGACTTTGGACCATTCACTGACTCTTAGCCTAGCCTACCTCACAGGGTTGTTGTTGTGAGGATAAAATGGAGAAGGAAGTCCATGTAAGCCACCTTAGGTTCCTTGCAAGAGGAAAAAAGGCAGGATATAAATTAAATAAATGAATAGAATTAAGTATTGCTTGGGTCTCCACCTAGATCGGGTCCCCCAGACTTACGTTTGGGAAAGAAAAAAAGCACCAAGGTAGCTGCATGCGACGTATTAAAGGTAACATGTAGTTTGGGTCACAGTGGAGATGCACTTTTGCCACCACGTTTGCGGTTTATGAAAACGAGGCCTGAGGTGCTTCTAGATGGAAGAATAGCACTAAACAGGGGAGTAGTATGCTACCAAAGAAAAAAGGGTACCAACGAATACAGTGCTTTAGAGCTAATATGGCTGGTTTTGTACCAGTTTGTGTTAACCATATTATCTGGCAGCAGTCAGCATGCCCACTGGCACAGTTCCTGGGAGACTTACAAGTGCCAGGTGCACTGATGCAGCATGCCTGTCAGTCACAAAAGCCTTCACCTAGAAGCGTCTTTTATAAATAACATCCGCAGGAGCAGGTTCATCCCATACTCTGCAGACACTTCCTGTACATATGTCCATTGATTCCAAACAATATTTGTATTTGCACATACCGCTTGCAGTTCCTTTATTTGCATATGGCATATGCTATTTGCAGATCCAAATACAAGAGCAGAACGATACCAAGATACAGAAAAGGCAAATTATAAAACCATCTGTTAAATCCAAAAGGTATTAAGCTGATTCAAAAGGGGTTAAGGAAGAACCTGCTACAGTAGCACTTTCTCTGCCGTGCTGCCACTGATGTAACCAGATGGCGAGGTGACATCCCCAGTTTTTGCAACAGAAGCAGAAGGCCTTTTCCCGGACAAGTGGGGAAGAACCTAGCATTTTCTTGTAGCCTTAGAATGGTTAGAATCGAGTTATCTTTCACAACAGTTTTGCAAGGCCACAGACGCAGAATGTAGCACCTTCCCCTGGAAATTCTGTTTCCACAGACTGATGGCAAAAATTAGTGTATGCTTCATAAAGTGCAAGACAGAATTATGTGTATGCAATAAAAAATAATTACTGTACCTCACAGTAAAATCGTAGGAACAGGAAGCCAATAGAGTGGCATGAAATGGTGAAAACTGCAAAAAGATAAAAGAAATACAAAAATATTACCAGCACAAAATATAGGCAATGGGGAGGCAGGAGAAGAGAGAACTGACCAAGAACAGAGTTCTGTACAGCAACATTATAAAGGATCCAAATGGAAATATTACTCAGTGCAAAGAACACCGTAACATTGCAAGTTTCTATTTCATTATAGCAGCTCCAAGCAGCCCTGTCATAAATTAAGATTTCAACTCAATTTTAAATACCTTACATGACAGACACACAAGGTGGCTATTATATTTTTCTTCGGGCTACAGACGGAACATGAATTCTCAACTTATAAAGAAACTTGAGGTAAAAAAAAAACACCTCACAAAACCTGTTGAAATGTTTAAAACACTCCCCCAATTCAGCAGCAGCAACATGCCTCCAAATCTGTATCATTTCACAGAAATTTTAAGAGAGATATATGTTGTACTGGTTGAACCAAGGCCATAATTTCTCCCCAGATTCTCTTTTCATTTAATTACTGTGATTAAGATAACTTGAGTCAAGCTTGAAAACTAGCGCCAGCAGAAACGTTTCTCATAATTTCACCCATAACAAAGAGTAGATATATCATTATGATCTTGGCATATACTGTATAGATGAACAAAAGCTGCGGCAAAGACAGGGACCACGAGCCAAACTCTGTCAACCTCATTTCTGGCTCCTACACAATTACATTTTAACTCAGCATTTTCAAGCACATCAGTGGTGAAAAACAACAACTCTCCCCCAAAAGGTTTATAGACCTTAATAGCCCTTCTTCTTTTTATTGTTTTTGAAGCGCTCATGCAGGATGAACTTCTAACAGATACCTACAATAAGTCCCACATTTCACCATAGCAGCCACTTTAGCATACTATCTGAAAGTATCAAGACAAAAAAGTCCACTTTATCCACATGATGGATACATGCAAGCACTTTTTAAAAAAAGGGACATATTTAAAATATTTTAAGTTGCACAAGGCCTTCTTTGCACACCTAACCAATACACCGGCCGTTAAGTAAGGCCTAGGCAAGCCTAACAAAAGTGTGTCTATGGCAGGGTGGGCAACTTTGGGGGGCAATTTCCACCCGTATGGACCTGCCCAGGGGCTAAACCCCTGCTGCCAGTACCGTGCTGCCAAAATTCGGCAGCATGGCAGTGGTGGCATAGCAATTGACAGTTTGCTGCCAAATTTCCACGATGCAGCAAAGGCTGAAAAAGGCTATACTTTGGCCATTTTCAGGCTCAGCTGCATTGGTGAAATTCGGTGGCAAACCACTGATTTTTTCCCCCAGTGACGCAGCAGCGGCGGGGGTGGTGTTGGTGTTGAACTAAAGGCCCAGGAGCCGCATGCGGCCCATGGGCCACATGTTGCCCACCCCTGGTCTAGAAAGACACTCCAGCTTCTATCATGGATGTAGCGATTTCTACCTGTCTTGCCCCACCCCTCAGCTTCAGGAGCCAAGAAGCTGCTGCTTCTAGAAGGACACAATGACTGAGTTTTCATGTCATGACAAGCCACCATGGGTTAATTAATCCTCAGGGTGGCCGCGGCGCATGCCATCGGTCATTTTAAAAATGCAAGCCCTGGCCTGGGGTTATCGTGGCTTGTCATGTCATGAGAACCCAAGCAGCAGTGTTTGTGCTAGGGTTAAACAACCCTTGCATAGCCCATGGTCTGTTCTAGGTTTATGCGAGATTTGTTTAGCCCTCGCACAACCCCCACCACACAGGTTCACATGATACGACAAGTGACAGCAATCGTCGGCTGGGGCTTCCATGTTCAAAATGGTGACCAGCACACACCCCGGTGCCCCAAGGGTTAATTAACATTAGCTTGTTGTGACATGTGAACTGGCCCATTCTGTCTGCCATAAAACAGATGGTAAAGGTGCCTCTCATTTAGCCCTGGGAAGGGAGGGTTAATTGGTTGATACTCTGAGAAAGCCCCATGTAGCAGTTTTGGTTTGATTTGTTTTACAGTGTTTTTTATGAATTATTATTGAGATTACTGAAATGTTGATATTCTGTTCGAAATATACTGCTGTTTAAATGCTTATTGATTATTATTATTATTATTATTATTATTTATTTCATTTCTATACCACCCAATAGCTGAAGCTCTCTGGGCAGTTTACAACAGTTGCTAAAACAGGACCAATTAAAAAACCATATTTTTTTCCAAAATACAAAATTTAAAAACAATTTAACAGCTAAAACAATACTTGATACAAAGTAGATCTTTTAAAAACACCTGACATGGGTGCACCCATCAAGCCATTAAATATCCTTGGATGTCTTTAAATGCCTCGGCATAGAGGGCTGTCTTAACATGGCACCGGAAGGATGACAAAGTTGGCACCTGGCAGGCCTCAGTGGGGAGATCATTCCAAAGTCAGGGGGCCACCACTGAGAAGGCCTTCCCCCTTGTTGCTGCCCTCCAAACCTCCCTCGAAGGTGGAACTTGGAGGAAAGTTTCAGATATAGATCATAGTGTCCATGTAGATTGTGGTTGGGAGAGGTGCTCTGTCAGCTATTGCAATCCGAATCCATGATTATTTTATGTAGTGCTGTTATTGTTTGTTCACCCTGTATATTGTGAGCTGCCTTGAACACAATTTCCCTTGTTAAATTAAGGAACATTAAAATTATAAATTGAAGTATAATTTAATCTTTTGAAGAGCAAATTCAGACAGCCTTTTGGGCCGAGGTGCCACGTCTATGGAATGCCCTTCCCAGGGAGGCCCACCCGATGCCAACATTATTTTATTTCCTGTGCTAAGGGGAAAAAAATTAATCTCCCAGGCTAAAAAGTTTTGAAAGAACCAATCCTATACATATTTACTATTGAGTAAGGGTGCCATCCAATGCCTGTTTAGACAGAAAAAAGTCCTAAAACTGCCAGCATTCCCCAGTCAGCATGGGTCAGTAGGGCTTTTCTCTGTCTAAACAGGCATAGGATTGCACCATAGGTCTACTTTTGAGTGGACATGTATAAGATTACACTGTTAGGCATTTTGACTTACTGCCTGCTCTGTTTCTATCTGCAGGTTTTTTTTAATTATGTGGTTTATCATTTCTTGAGATTTTAATTTTGTAAATCAAAAACTGAACCACATTTGATGAAGGGCGGCATATAAATATTTTAAAATTAATAAATAAAAAGCTTAAACCATTTTTGAAGTGCCCCTCCATGTCAAAAGAGGTTTGCTAGGTGTTTGGGGTGGGACAGGTAGGATGCTAACTGGGAAACACAAGTCCAAAGCTCTCTTGAGAGCGCAGAATCTGTCATGTGGGTCTATGGATCCAGACTACTGTCAATTGACAGAACACTGTACAATTTTAGTCAGAAAATGATTCCCAAATCATCTTTGGTTTCACTATTTGATTGTTCAGTTTTCATTTACTCCATTATATTACTGATAAATGTATAGCAATCTACAAATGTAATGAGGAGGAAAATTTTAAAACTTACTTTTACTCTTCTAACAGCATAAGTATGCCCAAAGAGGTTGAATACTGGCTGTCGGATGTTTCTCAAATCCCAGCCTTTCAAACTGCAGTCAACAGCACCCGTTACAAGCAAGTTCTGATAAGGTAATAAAATGTACAAGGATAGTTTATCGTAAACAAATGAATAGCTTCCAAATGCTAAATTTAAAGAATAATGGCTAAGAGAAATGCTGATATCAGCCTAGAGTTACAGATCATATATGTCAGGAGTGGGCAACTTCAAGAGCCATTTGCACCACCTAGACACCCCCACGGGCACACACAAAAAATCAAAATTAAAAAATAAATAAAATAAAAAATAAATTGTGTGGCTACAGAGTGCCAAAAGTGTCAACATTAGCTTGTTTGAAACCTAATTTTGACCCTTTTGGTGCTCCATAGTAGCCACAGAGTGTTAAAAGGGTAAAAATTAGCTTACAAACAAGCTAATTTTTACCCTTTTGGCACCCTGTAGTAGTTACTATGGATGCCATTTACTGTTGGGTTTTGCATAGGCAGAACGAGATTACCACCTGACATCGAGATTATCACCTGACCTGGTGGGTGTCTCTTGAGTTCAAGTACACAAGGTCTTTGGTCACGAGACATAGTCTCAAGATGATATGACTCAGCAACCTTGGGACAGATTTGGGGTAAACATGTTGATGAATAGGTTATACAACTGGGGTGAGTAATATCCTATTTATAGGTGGTATAAAGCTAACACACTTGCTGATAGCTTCACTCCTCTTCACACTCTCGTCTCGACTTGTTCTGGACTTCACTTCATCTAGCCTTACCACTGGGGTATAGGATTTGAGTCTGCAATGATGTAGTGAGTAGAGATGCATTGATTGCCTTAATCCCATGTAATTGGGTCTTACAAATAAACTCTTTAATCTTTATTAACTGCTGTTATCTCCTCCTTCCGCCTGCGTGACTGGGACTGAGGGTCACTGGCTAGGGGAGCTTTTGAACCCGGGTCAGTCCAGCTCTCACATCTGGTTATGGGCCCAGATAATGATCTGATGGTTATCTCAGATGGGCAGATAAGCCCAGAGACGCAGTTCGGAGAAATTCGGCAGTTATAGAGTTAAAGGAAATGTTTACTATTTGTAAGAACGGTTTGTAAACAAACCGGGAAGGCAATGTTGCTAGAGCTGATAACAGCGGCTTGGAATGCAGCACAACTGAAGAATGCAGAAACAGAGAGACGAAAGGATTTTTCGTTTTGAAAGCAGCTGGAACGGAGGTGCCAGGCTTGGCAAATTCCAAGGCTACAGACTGTGAAAAGAAGCTGGAACGTGGGTGCCAGTTCGGGCAGCTACTAGGCTGAAAGGTGAACAACGCTGGACACAAGGATTTCGTTTTCCACAGCTTGCTGGAGTGATTGTCAAGGAGCTGTATCGGGCAAGGAAATAATCTCCAGGAGGCTCTGTGTCTACTCATTTGAGTCAAGGCTACAGCAGGAGGATCATATTTCTTTTACAGTTTGCAGCGGATCAGCTATCTTTTGCATTGTATCAACAAGTGGCTAGGATTACAAATGCGTGGATTACGTCTGACGTGGGTAAAGCGTCTGGAGCGTCATGTTGCAGCAAAGTCACGTGTGACAGGAACGTATCTTGGGAAACCTGATACTACACGGGAGGCTGTATCAAACCAGCGGAGGCGTGGTTTTAAAACAGCAGGAGAAAAACAGCGCGGCAGTTTTGAACAGAGAAAGCTGTGCTTAAAATGGAAAGCTGTTCTTCATTTTCTTCATGTGGGATCACAGAAGAAGGAGCTTGAAATCAGCAGGGGTGCTGCTGATGGGAAAAAACCTTTGTGTTTTAACGCAAGACATAACAAAATGGACATTATTTTGTTGTGAACAGAAGCAGTGGATTGTTTAAACAAGCTTTCTGTGTTGGACATAAATAAGCAGGAAGAGGACTATGCAAATGGTCAGAGGTTTAACAGTCATGTTTTTGAAACTGTATTTCTTGAAAGTTTGATAACTTGGAATCAAGAAAGTGTAATATCTGCTCTAGAAATGTCAAGAAATGTACTGAATGTATATGACTTGAGTATATTGTGGATTTTCTCTGTAGCAAAATGTAAAATACTGAATAATTAGTAGGTATGTTTATATGGCAAAGCTAAGAGATGGATTATTTCTTTTTTTATACTGTAATGATGTAAATAAAGAAATTGAAAGTTGTACTGATGCAACTATAAAAAGTTAAATGCTTATATGTATGACATGTACATGCATGCATATCACATGATGTTTGGTCATTTAGATTCACAGGCTTGTGAAAGAAAATGCAAACTGTTGGTGGGGAAAGCATTTGGAAATTGTAATTTTCACATGAAAGGTAATTTTGTGCACATAAACAAGGGATGCTAGCTTCAACAGGTAAACTGGAAGGCAAGCTGTAAAACCAGTTCATTTCATTCAATTTGTTCTTGGTAATCTTGTGGATACTCTGATGGTTTTTAGAGGAAAGGCACGTTATTTCATGATGTTAATTGATCAATACACGAAGTACAGGTTGTGTACATGTTAGATAGAAAGCTGGAGTATTGAACAGAGTCAAGGTGTTTTGTGCTTGGATGGGAAACAAGCATATTACCCATGTTACCTATTTCTTTTGAGATATGGGGAAGTTCAATTCAGTGCATATTTAGATGCATTTCTAACAGGATGTGATATTGAACACATGGATTGTGTGGAAGAGTAAACAAACACTCAGAAGAGGTGATGCTAATTTGGCTAATGAGGTTTGGGTAGAAGCTCTTAAATGTTTTTGATTATGTACATGATAGAAGTTTTAGTTCTGTGTATTGAACTGTACACCTTATGGAAAGTAGTGTAGAAGGAGGAATCTTCTGGAAAAACATTTCAGGATCTTGGATCTGATATGTAGGTACATACACCTCAAAGTTAGAAGAAATCTGTAAGGGAGCTTACATGAGATTTTTCTAGAAATGAGAATATTGTGTTTCACATGAACAACACTTGGATAGTGAGATTATCTAGAAGTGTTGAGTATAATGCTGAATGAAAATGTGAGATCATTTTTCAAAATTAATTCTGTTAATGCAGGAGATGCATCAAGTTCAGAGTCAGAATAGAAAAGCATTTGCTGAAAGACAGTCAGGTAAATTTGACAAACTCTGATACACATTTGGTTTAGTGGAGACAGTTATCAGGAACAGGAACCTGATAACTGATGAGGTAAGGAACAGGTGAGTCAAACAACCTGTGAGATATCTGGATGAATTTGCAGGAAAAGCCATTTGAAAGCTTGAAAATTTCAAAGAGGTGAAAAATTGTCTGTTAAGGAAGCTGAACCATAGCTTCAGGCTATGCAAGCTGAGTTGAATTCTTTGGATAAAGAACAAAACATGGAAGCTGGTGAAACAAACAGCAGTCCATGGAACTCATTGTTACCAGATAGATTTTTAAGTGAAAACTAACCAGATTGAAAAGGTTATATGACAAATAGCAAGATTGGTTGCTTGTGATTTTGCTCAGTAAAAGGAGCAGGATAATCATAAGATGAGTGCAACAACAATTTGCTTTGGAAACAGTTAGACTGATGTTTAAGAATGTGGAGAAAAATGTATGAATATTTCACAATGGAAATATTGGAACATAAGCATTTTAAATTAGAGGAAGTCTTTGGAAAACTGAGATTTTCTTTAGGAAAGGCTAAAATCAGCTGGAGGCTGGAATTCTGTTTTGAACTCAAACATTGCTGAATTGAGATTTGCACAGAGAGGCAGATCAATGTTTGTTTGTTAAACAGGAGGAACAGGGACATAGACTGTATGTACTTTGTTTAGTTGGATGATCTATTGTTTTTCTGGACAGATAAAAGCAATATGATATAATTGATCCAGGGTTTGGAATTTCATTTGAAAATGAAACTGCTTGGTGGTAGATCAACTGTTTATTTGTAAATAGAGGTTGAGGGAAAGAGAACCAAGAGGGCAGTATCTTACTGCAACAAACCAGAGAAAATCATGGATGTGATTGAGAATTTTGGAGATAGTTAACTCAGTGAGAGACTCCAAATAGTTGAGGATTTTCAAGCACATGCTGATGGAAAAGCACTTTGAATGCTACACAGAAGCATTGGGCTGTTGAGCTTTACTGTACAAGCAACAAGGCCAGGTATTGCTGTCAGTGTAATGGGCAGACTGTTAGACCAACAGGACATGCTTGGAGAGCTCTGAAAAGGAGTTGAGTGTTATCTGGAGGGAACATCACACTTCAGACTAAGATTTACAAGTCAGAGCACAGGTGGCTTACAGATTCACAGAAATGCCAGTTGTGGTTGTGATAGTAAGAACAACAAGAACACACCTGAAGTTTGTTATTTTTATAACCATACTTTGTTTGATTGATTTTGTAGAAACAATCATTTAAAAGTTAGAGTTCAACTGAAGCTGAACTGAATGCATTTGTTTAAATAGTTTAAATTGTTAAAAAATGTTTAAATGATGCTGGGATTGATGTGAAAAACCTATTACAGTTTTTTCAGGAAACCAAAGGCAGGATTGCTATGCTGCAGGCAGATAGCAATACACAACGTTTTGGGTTTGCAAATAAAACTGTGTTATGAGGAGGGATACATCAGAAGTGATTTGATGGTGGTTCAAATTTCTGGCAGGTAAAGTCATTCCTGCAAAAGTTTTTTTTATCAAAGTCCATAGATGAAAGAACAGCATCAGATGTCAACAAAGCTGTTGCTGTTGTATGAGGTAAATAACCACGTTCTGCGACAAGTGCAAAAGCAGGGGGATGTTGGGTTTTGCATAGGCAGAACGAGATTACCACCTGACATCAGGATTATCACCTGACCTGGTGGGTGTCTCTTGAGTTCAAGTACACAAGGTCTTTGGTCACGAGACATAGTCTCAAGATGATATGACTCAGCAACCTTGGGACAGATTTGGGGTAAACATGTTGATGAATAGGTTATACAACTGGGGTGAGTAATATCCTATTTATAGGTGGTATAAAGCTAACACACTTGCTGATAGCTTCACTCCTCTTCACACTCTCGTCTCGACTTGTTCTGGACTTCACTTCATCTAGCCTTACCACTGGGGTATAGGATTTGAGTCTGCAATGATGTAGTGAGTAGAGATGCATTGATTGCCTTAATCCCATGTAATTGGGTCTTACAAATAAACTCTTTAATCTTTATTAACTGCTGTTATCTCCTCCTTCCGCCTGCGTGACTGGGACTGAGGGTCACTGGCTAGGGGAGCTTTTGAACCCGGGTCAGTCCAGCTCTCACATTTACTCCCCCCCCCCAATTGCTAACTTTTACCAAATTCAGGTAAATTCATGGGACTGTGTGGGCTGCAGCAGAGGGCCATGTATTACCCACCCCTGATATATGTGATTGAGAGAATAAAATATATGAGGTTTTTAATACATGAGATCCAGAGCTAAATATTAAGCTGATTAGTTAAAAACAATATACTTATTCCATATCAAACCTGCTTCTATTGTTTATTGATAGCAACTTGTTGTGTCATTTGAACCAAAAAAACTATGGTTAAATCTTAACTATTTTTCTGAAACAAGTCAACTTCAAACCATGGGACTTATTTTCACAAGCCATAATTAAGATTAACCAGTTTAGGGTTTGGATTAAGCTGTGGACCTGTGGTTAATTGAAAATGGAAGCTAAGTTCCAATCCCTTTCTCACAGCGGGGGGGACGGGACGACGACAGTGCATGAGTCCAAAGCTTGCTGTGCCTCGTCCTTGTATCACTAAACCATGGTTTAGCGTTATGGGAAAACTCTCCCTATATATGTGCACTCCCTTCACAATCTATGGAACGTGTATCTACTTTTTGTACCCAAGTACAAAATTAAGTGAGAATCTTCTGTAGTTGCTAACACTGTTGAATAATGAGAGAATATTTCTGAGGCCTCCTTTATAAGTAACATTACAATATAAACTATCAGATTCTATATAGAAAAATGCAAATTGGATGCATGTGCACTGTCATTCAGCCAATGAGCAACAGGAGTTCCACTGAAATAAAGATGCCAATTATGCAAACTTGAAATTCCTGAATCAAAATATGCACACTCCTCTTTGTCTACTGGAAAGGCAATGTTGCAAGACAAAGGTTCTCTCTTGGTTCTCTCTCAGAAGCACAATTCACTTAGGACACAATCCAATGAGGCTGCCTGTAACCCTCCGAACTTGGAGGATTATAGACACCCTATGCACGGCGGGAGGAGCACAGAAGCGAAGGTCACCACCGTGCTCCTCCCATCATGCAAAACACTTACTGTAGATGGCCAGTTTCAGCCATCTACGTGTTCAGCCTCGGAGCGGGCAGGAAGGAGTGTGAGGCACCACCAGGATACTTCGTATGCTGGTGATGCCTGTCTCCTCCCCTTCCCGCCCCCCAAAGCCCATCTCCAAGGTTGCTCTTGTGACCTTGGAGCCAGAGCCTATGCAGTTCTTTCTGCGACGGCTGCAAGGGCGGGGGTAGGGCGCTCCAAGTTTGGAGTTCCAGCTCTGACCTCAGAGCAAGTTTCCGAGGTCGGAGCTGGGACTCCGAAACATCCTATGGCTGTCCAGACTCTGTTTAGCAGCCATAGGATTGCGTTGCCTGGCAAGTAGTAAATGAAGAGTAATGGTAAATAAGTTAACAGACAATTTTGTAATAGAATATTGATAGTGGCATACAATTTGAAAAAGAAAAAAAAGGGGGGAAACAGGCCAGGCAAAGTTAAACATGTTTAGTCCTACTTATTTCAGTGGAATAGTTAAGTACATGCTTTGGTCTTTTCCACTGAAATCTGTCCAAAATCGCTTAATGCTGACAGATTGTGACCTGAATTATTATTTACCTATAGACTACCTAATCATAAAACACTGATACTCAATAAAGGCAGTTTCTCCAGTCTTTAGAAATATATTGTTTCCTCTACTTTACCTGATCATACTTGCACCAATCGCAACTTAGAATCTCAGCCTGGTGAGCAGGAATGATCACTGGGAGTCTTGGTGCCTTTGCATCCCAAATTCTTAAAGTCTGGTCACCTGAAACAGAGGCACTAATATGTCAAGCTTTACACAAGCCTTTTCTGTTTATAATCTATATTCTTCATGTAGTGATATGGAAAGGGTGTCAGGCGCATGCCCAGGAAAACAGAATTTAAACAACACATGCAGCAATAAATAATAATGTGAAGGACTGGGACCCATCCTTTGATTCTGGGCGAGAGATCAAAGGCTACATACTGCCAGCCTTGAGTCTGTCGCCGCCAAATCACGCACTCGCTGCCTGGCCCAGGTTTGAGACACTGGGTTAAGCACTAAACCAAGGGAGAAAGTACACACACAGTGTGGGGTGAAATAAAAGGGAGAGTTTATTTAAGTTAGTCAGTTACAAATTGGTTGGGAGAAAAGGGAAGGAAATTGACAGAATAGAGATATGTACTTTGTTGCAAACAGTCAGAGCTACAGAATAAGGAAACTAGCCTTCCCGCTAAACACCCAGGCAATTACATTTTAGCTGGGGGTTGCGCTTGTGTCGGACTTTCAGTAGCCAGAGTCCACTGTTCCCTTTGTTCCCAAGACAACAACAACGCCCAGATGCCACCGCCACTCGTATATCAACTTCCCCCCTCTGCCCCTCCCTTCGATCACCTACTAGCCCTTTGGCCAGTCAGGATGACTTCTGTCTGGGTGAGGTGAGGGGTGGGGTGGCTCTCAGGTGTCATGTAAGAGGATTCTGGACCATACCTAGCGTGCTCGGTTGATTACATATCAATGCTCAACAGACACTAAGGTGAGGCTGGGGGCCCTGGTGGAGATATGCAAGACCACTGTGGGGGAAGATATACACAGTTCAAAGGGGTACACTTATTCTACATGTGATATGCAAAGTTCAAAGGGAGATTCTCAGCCACCGGCTGAGGCTACCTTAGTCTACATGTTTTTTGGGGGGGCACAGCAGTGCCTTTTCTTCACAAACAACAACAACAACAGGAGGAGGAACGCGAGGAACAAGAAAACCTGAAGACAGAATTATAAGCTGTAATTCTAACTGTGTTAACAACCCCAAGCCAAAATTCAGCTTCCTTTCTCCTTGTTTGCCTTATTCTTTTTTTCATTATGTGCCTTTTGTTTGTAAAGGCTATGTGATTTGGTGAATACTTCCTACCTGCCTAACATGCTTAGACTTATCTGTATATTTATTTATTTTTATTTTTAAAAACATATCTAGTGCTACCTTGGCCCAACAAAGACTCTCAAAAAGATTCATAGTAAAATACACAATTGCAGTATCAAAAAAATCAGCAATGTAAACAAAATCCAATTTCAATTAGAACTCAGTAATCAACAACTTGCCAGTCAGTCAGCCTAAAGATAAAACTAGGCTACTCAAATTGCCTTATAAATGTGTAATATCTCATTTCTGTCTTCACCATTTAACATTCATTGTCCAGATCGAGAACCCATCGGAACTACAATGTGCACAGATGTAGGCGTACAGAGCTTTTTCCTCTCCACCAAAAGGCATAGGGAAGGGGGACACATATTTTGCTGCAACAGCTTTGAAAAAGGGATTTTCCCTTACTATATACAAGACAGCATACTTAACAATGGCAACCCAACCCATTCAAATGTCCAAACACTGATGTATATGACTGTTGTTACGTCTTGGTGAAGAATGCAAGGCAGATACCTGTTCTGACTGTTAAAACTTTAATAAACAAGCTAGTGACCTGCCTTCGTGCCCTCTCTTTGTAGGACTGCACCCTTTCTCCATGGCACAAAACTCCTGCTGCCTCTTCAAAACCTATCTATTCTGTCTTGTGCTTTCATCTGATCCCAGTGATATAATGCTAGGGCTCCTCCGGATCAGTTCCAACCCTGTTTTTGGATTCTATTGTACTGCAATGCTACTATTAAGATTTAATTTAGTGCTCAAAAGTGTGATAAGTGAGATGGTACAGAATATAAATCATAGGTGCACCATGGCCTGCAGAAAAAAGGTTTTAAAAGTCTCAACTTGTCACTGAAATTCAGCAGAAAACTGTTATGTAGGCTTAGAAAACAAGCTAAATTTGCCATTCTAAGCTCCCATAGCAGCTATGGAAGCTTAGAACAGCCAAATTTAGCTTGTTTTGGTGTCAAACTGCAATTTTTTAAAAAAACTATCCCCCCCCCCACACACACACTTTTTGGGCAGTGTGGTGGTGGTGAGGGGGTGGAACTGGCCTCCAGACTGCTCAAAGTTGCCCGCCCCTGATATAAATCCTCTGGGCAACATCTTAAGTTACACAGATCAACCCCGATTTAAAAAATAATATCAAGGATTAAAAATTAAAAACAGGAAGAAAAAAAGATATAAGATCATGTAATGAAGGGTTGATTTGTGGCAGAACAACTAGGAAAAGTGAGGCTCACGAAACGTTTTGTAGACAAGGGTTGAGAAAGGTTCAAAGAAGTGAGACTGACAGATGGAAGTGGGAGGCTGTTTCAGGCATGTGGAGCAACTCAGCAAGAGACTCAAAGGCATGAGCTGGAAAAGGAAAGAGAGGACTGTGGTGGCTGGCAAGCTTATCTGGAGCAAGAAAGTAACAAGCAAACTACGAGAATGGAGAGGTGAAGAACAATTCAAAGGAGGTAAAAGAAAACTGATCCATTTTCTTTCAGCAGGATGGTCTACTGGCAGCACCAACCTTAATATGGTGTAAAGATTATTTTATATTTAATAGACATTTGTTACAGACAACAGATTTTGATGGCAATCTACATGGCTTTGTCCCAGTTATCTGACATTTTGCTGTCACCCTTTAACCAGTTAATACACACACATGCACACACTTGGATGTAGTGCAAAAGGGGAGGAATACAAGTATTTTTAGATATTCGTGGCTCAAGGACATCTGGAGAACAACAAGCATCCCTAAGCCAAGAACGGTTTCAGTAGAACTAAAACAAATCCTGCTAATGACAACGCAAAAGATTGGGACAAGGCTTACACTAAAAGCACTATCTGCAGGGACAAATTATAAGGGGCTGGGAAATTCTGAGCCAGCAGTTCCTTATCCTATACCAAAATGTAGGTCTGTATATATGTGAACAGCCATGTGATCTAGCCTTGGGGGCATGTTTTTCACAGCTCCTCCCTCAGGCTGCTTAGGATCTGAGCACATGATTGGTACCGGTCTGGAGCAAGCCACTGCTTCATCCTGGATTTCTATTCATGGGGCTACTGCCAAAGAAATCTGACTACTGCCATGAGGTGGCTATAGGGCAGGGGTGTTGAACCTTTTTCAGCATGAGGGTCAAATTCCATTTCATACAAGCTCTTGGGGGCGACATTCCAGTGGTCTCCCATCCAGAGGTAAAAGGGGCGGGGCCATTCAAACTCCTCTGTGTGAATCTTATATACAAGATTCACCTTTGCATTGTATCATGACAAAGGTTTTGCATTTGTGAGTTTCTTGCTAGTGAAAGTTGATATATTTTCCTGGTCAACATCTTAAATTACATTTTACTAGTTGATAAGTCAAATATACTATTTAGAGTAAGTGCTGTGTTAAATTCTTTTCTGCAGCAGACAGCCAGAAATGGGCAAACTAATTTCTTTTGTAATATTCCAGACAAGCCATAAAAGGAAGACTCATTTATTCAAGCCTAATTATAGCAGCCCACAGATTGAATTTACTACTAAGGTGGCAAGATTTGAGATGTTACATTCCAAAATGGAATATCCTCCTCTTTTCACCACATAAGTAGATCTAGTTAATATGAAAGCCACGAAGCACATGGCAGTTTTAAATGGCTACTAGTGCCAAGGCTAGCAATCTTCACTTGTATTATAGACATAATTTTTTGTATTTTATTCATGGGTCTCTTTGTCTCAAAAACATTTCTGGGTTTTTGTTATTTAGAAATCCAAATGCATATTTATTTACAGGTTATTTCTAGATGAGGTTTTTAGAGTACTATTGGCTTGCCTTGTTCACAAGGTTTTACAGGGGTTCCATACAACATAGTCATTAGCCTGTAATCGTCCCAAGCTTTCCCCATCTTTACTCAGAAAATCTGTTAATTTTTCAAGGAACGGAATAATAGCGTAAATATCAATGCGTGTGGAGGTTTGATATCACAACTTCCAGCATTTTGCTGGCAGAGGGGAGGGACAAAAAGGCAGCAATTGCTGCATCCCGTCTTACTCCACCCACATGCCTCATGTATAACTAATATGTTCCTGCACTATTGCTAAGATCATTCTTGGAGGCTCTTCTCGCGGTGCCACTGCCCACAATGGTGCAACAAGTGGCTACTAGGGAAGGAGCCTTCTCTGTAGTGGCCCCCCTGTTTGTATAATGCCCTTCCCAGGTTGATCTGCCTTCGCTGTATGCATCTAAATGCCTTCCTCTTCCAACAGGCATTTAATCTTTAATCTGTTGCTCTAATTATTAACTTTACTGCTGGATCATTAACATTTTTAATGTTTCAATATGTTGATATTGTTATTGTTGTACTTACTGTTTTGGCGGTTATTGTATTGTTGTTTCGGGTTTTTAAATATATATATTTTAAACTGTCTTGAGGGCATTTGTCAACTGGGCAGTATATAAATCTAATAAATAAATAAATAAATAAATACACATGTTGCAGAAATCCAAAGAAGAGGTTATCAGAGTATAACCTACCTCACAGGGTTGTTGTGAGGATAAAGTGGAGAGGAGGACGACCATGTAAGCCACCTTAGGTTCCTTGCAAGAGGAAAAAAGGCGGGATAGAAATGTCATAATATTAATTTTTTTAAAAAACTATTAGCAAGGCTATCTCTGTCCATCTAGGGACTCAGCTGCTACATCACCTTGGAAGAAGGTTGGGACACAAATTTCATAAATAAGGATTTCTGACTTCTGCCTAGATGGCTCCAAGGGTGCCCTATACCTCTCATAATGGTCATGTAACACTTTAAACAGCAATTGTTTTTTTACTTGCAGCAACTAAAGATGCATGTCCTTCATCACCTATGTAAGTGTGTCGTGGAACCATGGCTGAATCAAGCCTCCCAGGTGGGTGCACACAAGTTTTTAAAACCATGTGTCTGTTATTCACATTACACATGTTTGCTGTTAAAATACACTGTCCCCACAGTAAACACTATTGCCACATAAAGTGGCCGTAAGACTTACAGTACTGCTTGTCCTTATGCTACTGGGTGGCTTTAAAGTAGTTAAAGGAAAGTCTGAGAGGCTGGACAGTTGCAGGGCTCAAGGAACATGAGAGACATGGATTTTTCTACCCAGAGCAATTACCTGGAGTGCAATTCCAGGTTTAACTTAAGTCACTATATTTCTTTTAAACAATATGTGGACTTGTGAAAGCGAACACAGATTCAGATCTGTTCTTACCCCCTGTACATTAACTTGCCTTCCCATGGTCAGAGTCTGAAGGGAACAGAGATCACACTCCACTAGATCACACCTAACCCCACGACAGCTAGTTACCAATAGAGCTGTTAACACATGCTGTAATACAAATTTATATTTAAGTTAAAATATATGGTCTATTAAAATCACTTAGTTCACATCTCTCTACTCTTTCGAACAGTAGCTTCTAGAACAATTTTTGAGCATCTTTATTAATGTAGCTAACAAACAAACAAACACATACCAAAATATACTGAAATCTCAAACCACTGCCTCAGCATGTGAAATCCAACTTTTGCAAATCTATATTGGATTAGCTCATCCAGGATAACAATTGCACCCAGTACAATGTTAGCTTATTTTGCATTTGTGTAGGGTATTATAAAGTCTACAAGCTTCTTGGACTAAAGTTTTTAGAGCAGTTACCCTCTTATAACTCCTTTTATTAAGAAACACATAGACAGTTATGTTACCTTTCAATCACTTCTAATATTATACGCTGGCTCACATGGAAATCTAAATAGCCAACCCTAAAAGAACATACTGGTGCATCTGCTAAAATTCAGGATGAACATACCTGCAATGCTGGCATAATGCCACATTTTGTGATGTGCTGGCAGAATAGCCAGTATGCCCCAACCTATGCATTTTCTTGTCAGCACTGCAAATCTTAGACGCAGGCCATTAGATATATTAGAATGTCTATTCCTTGTTGGCCATGAGAGTCCACTTATAAAAACAGAAACCAATTTTCTACTCATCTAGTCATCTTTAATTGTTAATGTTTAAAACTCTTCCCACTTTACATTTTCAAAAAATGACATTTTTGTCCTAAAATAATGTGAGTATTCAATGCAGCCCAAAATGATACATGAGCAGCACATCAGAATGATTCTCAGAGAAGTTCAAGGAAAGCCCTAGACATTTTCCTAACAATTTAGAGGTTCTCAGGTCACTTGTGAGACTGCCAGTGTCTCATATTATCTGCAGCTCCAGATTCCTCAAGTGTAAATTATTTTCCCATAATGCATAGTGGTCATTAACACTGCTGTCAAACTCAAAACATAAAATGTTAAGCGCTGAATGTGGGAAAGGAATTTAATTTATTCAAGAGCTAAATCGCTTGCAACTTTTCTCTGTGCTGATACTCCAGTGTGCAAATTCAAAAGGAAAAAAAAGTTGTGGGAAAATGTTAAGAAAAACACTTTATTACAAGAAGCTAAATTTAATTATGATGAATGAAAAATACTGGTATGACTAAATTCTACAATGATGGAAGGCCACATTTTATTGTCCTGGTGCTTGAAAATGCTGGAATAAATCCAGTTTGTATTTACTGTAATAAATAAATGTAATAACCACATTAAAGATCCAAATGAATGCAGCACTAAATCCAAACTCCTAGCCATTAAGGTGATAGTTAGCTGTTATGCCAACAAGTTTCACACATCTTTGCCCAGTGCAGAAGAAGCTCTGAGGTTCCATTTATAGTGCTTCTTACAAGTAAGGACCTGATTGGTAAGGGGTGCTTCTTATTGGAAAATTTAAGATACAATAAATATTAGGATGCTTTCACAGTGAACTGGAAGAACCGACCACAATCTTTAAACCTTTTGCTCTGCAGAGTGAATGGTCAAGGGTCATTTAGCAGCAGCCTTGGATTAACCATTAAGTAATATAAGCATGTGCTTAGGGCACCAAGGGAAGGGGGCAGTGGCACCACAGAGTACCACAAATTTTTGCATTTGCATTTTCCCCTTATAACAGTTTTATTAAAAAATGCATAAACCAGTGATGAAAATTTGTATTTCTTTCTGTTGCCCTAGTTATAAGTAAGTAATTGGCTTATATTGCTTGCTGCTATTTAGTGTTAAATAAATATAATAAAAAACAGTTTATATTTAATATAGTTGTGTGTTCTGGCATGGGGGATGGCCTTGAAGAAAACTGAGTTTTTAATGTCTTATTTTACCTTCAGCACTTATTGAGTCTTAATGTCTTGCCAGCTAAGCAATGGAAGGGCCAGGGGGGCACCATTATTGGGCTGTGCTTAGGGCATCAGCTGGCCTTAATCCAGCATCTGTTTAGCCGTGTTGATTATCTTTGGCTGTCCATGAATGTTGGTACATTTGGATCTTCTTTACATGATACCCAGTTTTGTTCTCCAGGGAAAAAGAGAGAAAGTGAGAGAAAAACCTACCTTCTGGACAAATGGCACAATGACTCATTAAACCCTTTTAGGCATCAGGCAATTTTGTTATTTATGTCACTTCTTTAATCACATTTTCCACATGACTAGCCTTTTGTTGTCAGCCAGATATATATCAGGCCCCGAGCCAGAGCAGTCCCTTCCACCTGATCTCTCAGCCCATGTTATCAGTTCAGAAACTGGTATTGACATCATGGCAGAATAGAATAGACTATAATGTTTAACCATTCCAGGTTGCTATCATGATCACCAACTCTAAACAAGGGCTGAGGCAACTGGGTAAGCACCCACAGGAGTATAAATGATCAAATGCAATATTAGCAGCTCCGCAAAGTGCTTTGCACCTTTCCAAATGGTAAATGTATTTAATGCTGAATACACATTAATTGAAATGTCATTCAGGCAGGACCATTTTTTTCTGCTCTGTAATCTAATTTTCTTCACATCGGTGCTTATGGGTATAATTTGCACAATTGCAGATTCTTAAATATTCAATCACTTTTTATTCATTTCTATTTCTGTTTCTAAGATCATAAATACAGAGATCATACACAAATGTCAAAATTTATTGACATTTTGATTTAGTGCCTGCTACAGTAAACAGGGAGCAGTCCATTAGCTACTTAAAGCTGTCCGTGCACACTGTTTATATAGAACAGCCATTTTAGAGCTTAAGATTTCATTCACATATAAACATACACGTTTATACATACATATGTTTATGCATATATGCATACATGTGAACATACGTGTATGTTATATATACATATTTGAGAGCCAGTGTGATGTAGTGTTTAGAGTGCTGGACTGGGACCCGGGAGACCCGTGTTCTGGTCCCCACTCTGCCATGAAGCTCACTGGGTGACTTTGGGCCAGACTGACTCTCAGCCTCACACAGGGTTGCTGTGAGGATAAAATGGAGAGGAGGGGGATTGTGTACTCCACCTTGGGCTCCATGGAGGAAAAGGCAGGATATAAATCTAAAAAATGAATAAATAATAAAATAAATATCAGTATGTAGGGCTCTGAAAAACCAAAGGACAAAAAGAACTAGTTTAGCAGTAGTTAATAGCTAACAGTTAGTAGTAGCTACTGGCTAGGAATAGACTTCAAATGGATAGATATATCTTTGATTTAATTGACAAGAGCCAAATGGACAAAATGTTGTCAAGCACCATGACAGCCCAACAAATAAGATAATTAACCCTTTTGTATTTAAATCTGTGGTCCAACAAGCTAAGAGTATCATGCAGTATTATACACAGCTCAGGAAAGATCCTAGGGGAAAAGGTAGAAAATCAGTACTGATTTCAAAGAGATCTGAAAAGGTCACAAGGGAAGGGCATTGCAGTGAGGTTAGAAAGCACATCTTTCATGTCAGGAAAGACTAAAAATATGAAGACTAAATTTCTTAGAATAAGGAACTCCTAAAGAAACTGCAGAAGTGAATAAAACTAGGATGAAGTTTCAAAATGATAATAGGAGAATCTGCTTTCCTTATAACATAACATAACATAACATAACACTAAAACCCCATAGCACTCCTTTTAAAGGCTCAGGTTAAATGGAAAGGAAACCTTTTCCCAACACACTGCACAACTTACATTGTGGATATCAGATAAATATCATCCAGAGTTCACAGAACCATAAAAATATAGACAGTATAAGACCTGGGTAGAAAAAGGAATATTCAGAGGGACATAAGAGAAAGAGCAAACAGGAGAAAAATAAATAAATAAATGGGAAACTACAAGACCATATAGTGAATTGGCTTCTTATAAATAGAATCATAGAATAGTAGAGTTGGATGGGGCCTATAAGGCCATCGAGTCCAACCCCCTGCTCAATGCAGGAATCCAAGTCAAAGCATCCCTGACAGATGGAATAAGTTATGCACAAAAGGAAATATATGCAAAATGCTTAAGTTGCATAATTTATGTTTATTTATTTATTTATTATATATTACAAAGTTTTTAAAGGTCAGAATATACTGTTTTTGAACCATTATTTAATGGGTCTGTGACCACATAATAAATTGAAAATCAAACTATTATTTAATATGGGCTGGGATCCCAAATCCTATACAACTAGCTCCATGTTTTGGGCATATGTGCTGCAATCAAAAACCCTCCATGCCACATGGCACAGCCCTTTTGAAATTGATGGGAGTTTAAAAAGCAGTTTGAGATATTGAACAAGAGCCTGCTGCTTAAAGTAAAACAAAATCACCCCAGGCATGCCTTAGGTAGCAATTTGGATCCCAGCCATTGTCAACATCAGTGACCAAATACAGTTCTAGTTAGATGTCCCAATGTTCTGACCTCAGACAGTTGTTCTTAAAAGGAAAGTCTAGAGAAGGAAGAATACATTTTGTGCCTTTCAGATTAGTGACTAATTAGCCAGTAGTGACTAATCAATCACAGTGTACCAAAGTAGTCACTTTATACTCCTTTCCTTTCTGGTCTGGTTTATCCATTCCAGATATTAGCTAAGCTGATGGCCAACTGCAGCAGGTAAAAAAAGATAATTCATTGTTTGAAATTGTTCTTCCTACTGCACACCCATAAATCTCTCCGGGAATTTTCCTCCTAAACAGACCTGTGTGCTAGGACACAATATAGCATTTTTTCAAAGTAAGGCCCATAGTAAATACAGCTGGGTTGCTATACTAGCCCAACCCCTGAAGCTCCGTACCACACGGTGTAGCAAAAACGAAGAGCCCTAGCAGCTTAGCAAAGCTTAAAGCACTCCTTTCCAACATGCTATAGCAACTGCTAGCCTGGAATACCAAGGTCAGAAGAGGACAAAATACAATAAAAACACTGCCCACGAGATGCCAGTGTTCTACCTTTATGTGCTGAATCTTGTACTTTCTATAATGTGTTTCATTAATCAAAAAGATTGAGAAAATGTCTTGTTAAATATTCCTTAAAGGGCCAGTCAAAAGGAATAAAAAGTTTAGTTTAATGCAGCCATTTCACTAGTCAAATTTTGGATCTATCTAAAGTTTTAAATCCAGCTTTACTGTCTTGTGAAAAGGCATTTATTTATCTGCTGTTTTACATTTGCAAGGACCTTGACTCCAAGAGTCTTGTCTGCTCTTACTGGGGGCGGGCCAGTGGGGAGACTAATCAAAGAACAGAACGTGAACTGCAACAACACGGATATATCTTGCAGTTCAAGCACAACAAGGAAAATCGTATATGGCCGAGGCCTAAAGCATGTTTTCTTATCCTTTTTTATTAAGTTCAATGAGAATCACTTCCAAATAAGCATGTTCAGGAGCAGAAAGGAAGATGCATTACTCCAAAGTGTTAAATGGGATTACACTTGAAAGAAAAACCCAGCTGACCTATTCATTTGGTACACAGAAGAGAAATGGTCATGTTGCTACTAATCACAGATCCATCATGCTGCTTCAGTAGGCAAAGAAGCTCCACAACACCCTGAACTTACAAAACACACATATATACAACCCTTTAACACAATGCTGATTTTTATTTATTTATTTATTTGTGCTTATTTTTTCAGTGTTAAAATGTTTAACATGCCTGCTGGTGAGTTGGGAAGGAATAAAGGCAATTCAGTGGCACAGTTCAGCCTTGGGGTTGTTTGCAGCCCCTCCCCTTTCTTCCTCCTCTGCATAGGAGAGGAGGATAGTGAAAGTGGCCACTTTCAATTTAGGACTACCGGTAAGTACAATTCCGTGTTGCATACTAACACAGGGAACTAATTTGTTCTAACCAAAGGAAATTAAAACAAAACCGGGATAAAAATGTGGTTCCATTTTCTGGTTTGTCAACTAACTTTGGTTAGAACAAGGCACAGTTCCTCAAGTTTGGCCTCTGCCGCCCCACCCCACTCTGCAACATTAAGATAATATCTTTCAGAGTTCGTGCAAGGACTACAGCAAGATAATGCATATGAAGCACTCTGAACGCTCAAAAGCACTGTACAAATGTTAAGTATTATTAAGCCTACTACTACTACAACAACAACAACAACACAGGTTTAAGAGTCACCATCCTACAAAAGTATAAGAAAATGATGGCGCAACAGCCTGGCCAACCCACTTTAAGCACCCTAATACGCTGATGCAGCCAGTCTTTAAAAAAAAAAAAAACCTTTGCTGCAGTGAACCTTTGCACTATAGCCCCAAATCCCTTCTCAAATCATTCTGATGTTTTTAGCTTACCAAAGAGATCCTGTCATTAAAAAAACACAATCCCCACCCCAGTCAGCACGATATACAAGAAATAAGCAGGAGCTGAAGTAACATAATCATTGATTTTCCATACCCAAGAACCACACGCTGCAATATATAATAATGTGCTGCCCGAAAGTGTTGTTGAGCTGTTTTCAGGGAGTGACCTGCACTTTGCTCACATGGATGTGGAGGTACTAGGTAAAAGACATAAAGCCAGTATTTATAACTAAACACTTGCACTGCCATACAGGCCGACAAAGAAAAAGATGCAAGAGAGAGAGAAAATACCCGCAATGAAATGCCAACATGAAAAATTGCCACCAGCTCACTCAAGTGAGACAACTGCTGATCCATATAGAGAGACCAAGTCAGTGGAGTTAACAGATAACTGAACCTCCACTTCAATTATAGCTATACATTTATCATTTTCGTCTTCCATTTGTATACATTTATACCACCACCTGCTGGACAAACCTTTAAAACAATAAAATATAACGGCAGGGTTTCCCCTCTTGAGTACCACTACACTGTAATATTTACCTGAGGCAGATGCAAAGCAGCCTGGGATGTGCGGAGACCATATTGTACTATAAATGACACCTTCGTGGCCTTTAAAAGTGCATACTGACTGTCCCACTGCAGGATCCCACTAGATAAAATGTAAACAAATAAACAGCTGCTCATACACTGTAATAGCTGGAGGCAATAGATAAAATTTTAGTCAGTCAGCCAAATATATATATATATATATATATATATATATATATATAGGCTTGTTCTGGGAAATATGTAGACTTTAGCAGTACACATTACTTCTAATATGTGTTCAATCAGGTGTTCATACACAGGGCAGAATGTTCTATTTTTGAGTAATACTGGGAACTGAGTGAAGGAAAGTTATTTCGCTGTCGGACAGTGCAATCCTATGAGGGTGCCCGCAACCCTCCGAACCTTGAGGATTGTGGGCATCCTATGCAGGGCAGAAGGAGTGTGGCGGATAGGATATCTGCTGTGCTCCCCTCGCCCTCAGAAACATCTAGGGGGCCGACTTCAGCCATCCAGATGCTTTTCCTCTCCTCATGAGGAGGAGAGGCTGCAAGGCCGCCTGAATTCCTCGGATTCCAGCGGAGCCTCGATCCTCCCCTCCCCGAGGAACGCCCCCCCCCCCATGGGGGAACCAAAGACGGAAGACCATCTTCAGTTTCCTGCTGGCACAGAAAGAACCACACTGGCTACGAGGTGGGGGGAGGGGCGGGCGCTCCACGGCACTGTGACCTCGGAAAAGATTTCCAAGGTTGCAGGGACTTCCAGCCCCAATCCTATGTCCCCCCGACAAGGTCGGAGGGACATAGGATTGCACCCTAAGTTTGATTAAAGCTCAGCATTTGTTTTAAACTCAGTCCTTGTCAGCCGTGGACCTCTTCAAACCTGGGCTACAATCCTAGGTGCACTTACTTGGAAATAACTCCCATTTGAATCACAGGAACATACTTCTGTGTAAATATGCATGGGTCAAGCTTCATATTTGTTTTAATATCTTTGGATTATTTTGAAATATGGAGCCAATTTGAAGACAGAAAAATGCCTGCTTCAAAATAAGGACCCAAATGGCATTGTAAACAAAACAAAATAAAATAAAATAAGTGTAGACAGTTGTCATGTTATATTCCCTGAAAATAAAATAAAATAAAAAGGTGTTATCTTCCATTGGAACAATTTCTCAGTGTAGGAGTGTGAATCTAAAATGTGCTAAAAATGTGCACCTACAAAAGAGATTTGCTATATATCTGAGAATTAGCTATTTTCCCAACCTGCTGGGTGAAGAATTCTATATAACTTGAGTGTTTGAATATTCCTACATAATCATATTGGAGGCCAATCTCGTTACCACCTTACCCAGTGTGTGCTGCAAAAAATATCACTCTGATACTTATCACAGCAGGTTTTAAACTTCTGGGTTTATTTCTCACTAGAACTTTTTAATTGGGATACATCACAGTGTGGAACTTGAACCTATTCCCTCTGGAAGAAATAGAACAGGGATGGACTTTTTGAAGATAGGCAACGCAGTGATGGCCCTCCTACACACTCAGCTGGCTGTAGTTTGTGTGGGCACCATTCTACTTTACCACCCCTAATCAGAAAGCCATTAAAAAAGTCAGATTATCTACCTGTGCTTAGTTTAGGCTCCGTACAGTAGAACTACCCAAGCAAGTAACACAGTTCCTCCACCACTCACAACTTGGAGGGGGAAATCAGTTTTAAGGAGATCGACAATCTATACAGTCTATCCAACTGACTACCTCTCTTGCAAACACAGTTAACCACTAGGATTTCTCTATCAATGAAGCTGTGGAAGAGTTTAGGCCTGATTTTTAAGACAATGAACACTAAGAAAACTAAATAGTTTTTTTAAAAATGTAAGCCACCTTGTTATGTCTTAACACCTGTCTTCTAAGGGCCAGCATGGAATAGTGGGAGAGCCAGCATGGAATAGTGGTGAGAGGGTTGGACTGGGACTGTTGGGAGATCCGGGTTCTAGTCCCCGCTCGGCCACGAAGCTCACTGGGTGACTTTGGGCCAGTCACTGACTCTCAGCCTAACCTGCCTCACAGGGCTGTTGTGAAGATAAAATGGAGAGGAGGAGGATTATGTAAGCCGCCTTGGGTTTCTTGCAGGAAAAAAGGTGGGGCATAAATATAATAAATAAATAAGGCCTGCTTTACATATGCAGCAGAACGTGGTGGGAATGAGATAGGAGCGGTAAAACAGACTAAGCCAATCCAGATTCCATGCAGGGATCACATTTCTGAATGCTTCCTAGCACAAATAGTCCCCTCCAAGTAGAAAATGAGCACAGCAAGGAGTGAGCTGGGCTAGAATCTTTCTCCCTGGTGTGCTCGTTCTTTACATTCAAAAATGGCACCCCCATTAAAAAAAAAAAAAGCTGCAGGGGAACAATCCACTCTATCACTTCTACTACCTCATTCTGCTGCATGTCCAGACCAGGCCTAATATCCCTTTTATAGTAGTAATAACACCATTTTTGTTGTTTTCATATTTTTCAACTCTGACTGTAGGAGCAATAGCTCCAGTTCTCTCTACTGCAGCACCTGTAGGAATGTTACGTTTCATACCTTGCTGCACCTCTCACTTCCCAGGAATTCTACTTCACACAACAGTATGCTAAAATTTACTTTCAGCCATCAACCCATTGGGTTAAAAGCAACTTAAACAAAAATCACAGAGACAGGTTTTGATCAATTTGTCTTCTTCTATACAGAGAACCACATCTAGTAAAGCTTCCCAGATTCTGAATGAGCTCACTGCAAGTTACATTTACAAGAACTAATAGGTTCTTCCATTTTCATATACCCAGTTTCGACAAATGATCATCTCAACAAAAGCAGCATCAGTTCAAAGTGCAAATAGAAAAACACAGCTTGAGAGGATCTCCTTTCTGAATGTTAAATTGATATGCAATCTAAATTAGCATAAGTACAAACATACCAACTTTGCTGTTTGATCCCACGACCCAGATACTATTAGCTGTTCTCCTCTAGTCTGGCTCCAGTCAACACTGTAAACCTGTAAATACAGGATGAATTTCAGTTTACAAATCCACAAAACACCCACATTTGATCAGTTCTATAGAGTATTTTTTCTGTCCTGAAACTAATGGGAATATTTGGTATTGGAGAAATGAAATCATAAACCCTCTAAAATGTCTACAAAACTCGGAAAAGCACAACAAACCTCCCAAATGTTCCCTCTCCATTAACTTCAGGAATTAAAGAGTTTGAAATATACAGACTTCGTGATGCAAAAGGTAACAGTAACCAGTTCATAAAGATTCAGGATACAGCTGATCTGTTTAGCTACATGGTATGACACACATGAAACGGGAAATATATGATAAGTTTGTACACTTTGCACTTATAGAAGCATACTACTGCACTCTTTACTGCGCGCTTTAGGCTTCTCCTAACACAGAAAGCTGAGATGAGCTCTTCACAGTTTGTTTGCTTGTTTTTGAGTGTGCTCCAAGCACTTGTGCTCCAGATGATTGGATCCATTTCTGTTGCCCTCTATGGCTATCTCCTGAACCTGTGCCTTTCTAAACACCTGTCCAGACATTGTTCACACCTGTTCTCTACCCAGTTCTACTCAGGTTCACATGTTTCCTCCTCATCTCTCCTGTACTCCCTTCATTGTATAAAGAAGGTAATGTCCAAACCAGGAGATACCACTGATATCTGAACACTGTATCTACCTTACACAATTTGAATTACCAGTTCAAATAACCATCAGATCTCCCTGTTTAGATATTCACTTCTCCATGTTCAGAAGGGAAGAAGTGCACAAGCCCAAGGACTATGTTTGATCTCACCAAGAGGGATGCAACCACCAGGCAGGCCCCAAGTGATTTTAGTTCTGACATGTCAGAATTGTCAACTACATTAATGTGCAGTTGTAAGGGGCCCCCTGAAAAACCATGCACTGCATTATTCATAAAGGATGGCAAACAGGCCTGTGGCTCACGCTGGCTCAGCTTGTCTGAGTGTGGAAAGCTAAGCAGGGTCAGGCCTGGTTACTACTTGGATGGGAGACCCCTCCTCTAGTTTCCTGCATTGAGCAGGGGGTTGGACTTGATAGCCTTGTAGGCTCCTTCCAACTCTATGATCTATGAAATCTATGAAAACTAGTTTCTGCCCATGTCTAACAAGTTATTTTATCAGTTAACAAGGCTGAAAAATACTAATTCTTCAGCAGCCCTACCAGAATATCCAGGCTTGAGCAACTGAACAATCACCTCAAATGGTTGATACCTGGGGCACTTGGTGGTGAGCACTTTACATTTACGCACAAAGCTGCTTGTGGTACACTCCTTGTAAGTGTTTGCCAAGTGCTATTCGTGACAAGGTGTGCAAAAATACTCTGACTTGGCATGTGACACCTGCTTCACACGCTCATTGTGAGCATACCAGATGAAAACCCTTAAAATAACTATGGCACAACCTACCTTCATTTGTATCAGCCGATTGTGGTTTAGTTCTGCTTTGTGAAGAAGTGCAAATAAATTACAGGCAACCAGGCAAGTGACTACTTATAAGGCTGGCTTTAATGCCAATATTTTCATGTATAGCCACAGGTTATCCAGACCAAACACAAGGGCAAGGTAAAAGAAACTCCAGAAACAAACACGACATTCATGGCCTCATTCCCTGAAATGAGTCTATCACATGATATTGCTCAGAGAACCATTGAGGCCAAGGTTGGCTAGGGCAGGATTAAAACCAACATTTCCTCTGATAATAAAGATGTGTACAGCATTTATATTAAGATTATTTATGCTGTTGATGTTGGGGAAGTTAGGATTTATCAACAAAGCAGAAAGCTCTCAATTCCACACAACTGTTTCAGAAATACTATGAACATGATGAGCATTAATCAGAAGTGGATTAAGCATTAAATACATTTTTCAAATGCATCACGTGCCAACATTTATTGGAAGATTATTATATCTATATTCCAATCCAGAGTCTTTGTTATGTGTTTAGATTAAGTCTTTTCCATATCTCACAGAATGCATTCTGTTTGGCTATACAAAGGACTGTAGCAGATTGAAAGCATATGGGGAGGGACTATCTCACTACTGATACAGTATTTGTAAGCTGCTCTAGGAGCATTTTGGGCTAAAGAGAGGGGTAAAAATGCTTTAAATAAATAAACATCTCTAATACATGGTTGGTGTCTTCAGTTCTTTTGTTTTCTAAGCAACAAATGGTCTAGAAGTGAGAAATACTATCCTAAACTATGATTAAAGTTGCAAAGTAACTACCGTACATACAAAAACAAGTGGGGCCCTGCTGCAACAAAATGTTGCAGTGTGGAGTGCTTCTGTTCACGGTTCCAGCCATTCCATTCCCCCATCCCACCTTTTTGCCCCTAACAGTCAGTTAGCATGCCAGATTCACTGAGTGAATCACAGATTCTCAGTCTTCATTGGGCTGTTGCTGGGGTTCTTTTCATTTGGTGGCTGTTCCTTTGTTTTTGGTCATTTGGAGTTTGTGTGCATGTGGGAATGGGTGGAGGACACATGATGTGTCCCAGCTACATTAAATCTTGGAATTCACCATTGATTTCTATGGGTCTCTCTCACTTCTATCTCTGGGGGCATTTAAAAATAGCTTTTTAGTGTAAACCAGGAAGTACACTACCCAGATAATATTTTCTGGATATTACACCTCTGGATATCTCCACACTTCTTTATATCTATGCATCTCCCTCCTTTTCCAACTACTCCATTCCACTTTCTCTCTCATGGCCACCCCTGCAACAGTTGGTCAGTATTCTGTGTCCACTGAGCTTGCTCAGTCCTCACTGGGGGGATGGTGGAACCCCTTTGGTTTTTAAAAAAAGATTTTTTGTAGTTTTGCAAACCTCAGGGTCCCTCCTCTCCCTATCCCCCGAGTCTGCCGATACCTCCTTCTTGTACATGGCTGCTGATATTTTGGCTACATAAGTGCAGGAACTCTCCCCTGAAGATCAGAAACAGAATATAAGATAATACATTATTTTTAGGGTTGGACTGCGTCTTACGTGTTTATAGACAGGCCTCTACAAATTCTGACATAAAGCGTCTTACGTGTTTATAGACAGGCCTCTACAAATTCTGACATAAGAAACCTCAACCCACAAACTAAGGAGAGGGGAGAAGGCCGACTTCATATTCCATTGAGTTTTGGATATGCACAACTCAGTCCTTTTGTATGTTAAGTTTGTTATTTTAATATCTGGGAGGGGAGGGGGGCCTTCTCATTATGCTGAGCTTTGAAGCAGCTGTTGGCTTCTAGTGCTTTTCATCACACTGAGCTTTGGAGTGGGTAGAAGCAGTTCACACACTTCTGCCTGGTCAAGAGCTCAGCACCATCTAAGAGACACCACACTCCTCATGCAGGAGATAAAAAGTGGAGAGAGGTCAGTGGTGACCACAAATTATGGCAAGCTAGTAAATGAGCCAACATTTGTGTCCCCTTTGCAGACCTAAACAAAGTCCAGCTGATTCTGAGGTCATTTTATGCTGGACACTTAAAACTGATTTAATTAATTTAATTTAATGGCCACTTGGCCATGAAACTCACTGGGTGACTTTGGGCCAGTCACTGCCTCTCAGCCTAACCTACCTCACAGGGTTGTTGTGAGGATAAAATGGAGAGGAGAAGGAGGATTATGTAAGCTGCCTTGAGTTCCTTGCAGGAAAAAAGGTGGGGTATAGATGTAATAATAAATAAATAAATAAATTATCAATTTATTTCCTGGAGAACCAGAGTTTAGATATGGGGGCTAGAAATTTTAGTACCTTCACTAAACTACCATTCTCAGGAGCCTTTGGAGGAAGGCAAGGGTTGTATCCAACCCCTGACTGTCTGCCAGCATAACTGAAACTGCTGGCAGAACAGTTTTCCCCTCCCCACTGCAGCCCTCACAAATCTGCTCCAGAGGGCTGAGGGACCTTCTGGAACAGATCTATATGGCTACACGGGAGAGGAGCACAAGGGAAGTCTCATCATGCCACCAGAAGTCTGCTTGCACGACCCTGGATTTCAGCCGATGACAGTTAAGCTGGTATAAAAATGCATATAATTGCATAATACAGATGTTTCCCCGTAGTGGCCTTTTTGTCTCCTCTCATACGCGCAATCTTAACAGGCAACACTTCCTTCTTCTGTTCCCACTACTATACTGTTGTCCAGTCCTATGCTGCACTGCCTCTGCCCAATACAACATAGAGCTGCAAAAGCCATCAGAGGTGCTGCTGGTGCTGGTGCTGGGGAAAGTCTCTCCATAAGCACCACACAATGGGGGGGGGGGGAGGAAGAGGAAAGGAGAGAGATAATGCTGTATACTAAAGGTACCATCCCCTTAGTGCAGATTCAAGTTTTTTTCATAGGGAGGAGACAGCTGGACATCAGCTGGACATTCCTGGGCTCTGTTCTACAGAGCTAGTTTTAACAGTATGAAGTACTTATTCAGCAGCTTGAGCCTGCACTACAGCTTTAAGAATTGTGCCACAGCAACTAAAGGGGCATCCAATCTCTGGCAAGGGCTCTTGATTCCTTAAACCTTTTAGGGTGCAATCCTATGCATGTTTAGACAGAAAAAGATCTACTTTTTTCTGTCTAACATGCATAGGATTGTGTCCTTAGTGACAGTACCTTGCTGCTGAAACATTCTGCTTGTGCTTTGAAGCCCAAGGGGATGCCAGCAGGTCTCCTCTCCTGTGCCCTTTCCCCAAAACCCTTTGCATGACATATCTGTGCAACAGATTTCCCCCAGCGCACTTGTGCAGTAGTTCCAGTGGCTGCTGCTGGCCTAGCAAAGGAGGTGGAGCTGCATACAGCACTAAGGCAAAAGGGAAGGATGCACCCTCTTGCTCTGTTGTCACTGCACAGAAAAGAATTGCATTGGATGGTAAGAGGTGTGCACAAGTATCATAGGTGGAATCATAGATTATAGAGTTGGAAGGGGCCTCTGCAAGGCCATCAAGTCCAACCCCCTGCTCAATGCAGGAAACTAGAGGAGGAGTCTCCCATCCAAGTAATAACCAGGCCTGACCCTGCTTAGCTTTCCACACTCAGACAAGCTGAGCCAGCATGAGCCACAGGCCTATATTGACTGCCTGTCTTTCCTTTTTCAAAAAAGAATACACCATCAATAAGACATCTGTACAAGGGCTACGTAAGACATTGGATTTGGCTCCATCTAGTAGCCCATATTCTATTCTATTCAACTGCCTCCAGCAGTCACCAAATTCAGATACTTCTAAAGGAAGGAGACAAATCCATGGCTCAGGAACAATTTAAGAACAAGTCTTCCCAAAGCAGCACATTTCTTCCTAACCTCTGACAGTTAGCAGTTAGTAATTCCTTTCCACTGGGTAAATAAATTATATGATCAATACTATCCTCAGCAAATAGTAGCTACAGCAAAATTTGCTGTAATTCTTGAGAGATTTTTCAGACATTAGGGGGCTAGCGGAACGTTATGAGTCAAGTGTGCTGCTGTGAAAGCCGTACAGCTGCAAAGTCTGCAGAAAAAAGAAGTTAGCCATTTTTACGAGAGCCATGAAGTAAGAACTCATTTCACAAGGTAGAAGTTCTTATGATATAGGAGTACCGCAACCTAACGATTGCTGTATCCCAGGCGGGGGGGACGGGACTTTTTAGTACCGTTAATAGATTTTACTGAGTATGAAAACTTTTATGGTTACTATAGCACTTTGAATGATGGGGAGAGGGAACTTTCCTATTTTTTCTTACCAACCAACTATTATGCTACATACTGCAGTACTTAAATAGACAATCATTACCATGTAAAAGCCTAACAGAGGTATCTACTCAATTGGGTTCAATGGGACTTACTCCCAGGTAAAGGTTTATAGGACTGCAGCTTAATTAGACAGGGCAACTCTGGGAAATTTTAAACAAATATATCACTGGCTAGATCACTGCAATTTCCAGAGGATGTAATTTAACTCTACAATTACTCCCTACCTTTTCAGTAAGGAGTTAAGAGATAGTGTTTCTATTTAAATGTTAGAATGCCTTTTCTTTCCTTAAAAAATGTTAACAGGAGAAACTGGAGCAAAACCAATGGCAAGAAACCAATGCAGACACGAATTAGGAGAATGCAGATCACATAGCCAATCCCAATTCATAAAACTGATGGATACAGAAGTCTATCAATAAAGTCAATAGCTACCCTTATCATTGATTTATCAACTTTAAGACCGTAGGCCTAAAGGTTTGGATTCCTTTTTAAAAATATCTCCTGATGAAGAAAAAAATACGGGGCAACATTTATTATACCTCCTGACTGTGCTCTCTATAAACCTGCAGTGGACCTGTGGGTTTTTCTGTGTCCCAGATTTGTAAAGATCCATCCCCACTGGATGTAACCAGCACATGTTCGTTGTTCTCACTCCACGTCACATCGAACAAGCCATCGTTCCAGTCAAAACTAAACCGAAAAGCAACCAACATATTAATCCATGAGAAATAGAAGCATATTCATTAATTCAACATAATTAAAAGATACCAGATTTCAGTTTGATTTTTTTAAAAATATATATATATACTGTGAGCTAGTTTACTTCCACGGAAAGAATGACAGTTTTGGAAGGGGGAAGTTCTAGATTGAAATGCCAGGTCAGCCATGAAGCTTCACTGATCTCCATGGCCAATCAGACACACACATTCTCTCAGCTTCACCTACCTCATAGGGGTAATGTGAGGAAAAGATGGGAAAACCCAATGCATGCCACTCTGAACTCCTTGGAGATAGGGTAGGTTATCTATTTTTTAAAGTGATAAATAAATAAGAGAGTGATCCTATGACAGGATCTAAGGGGCCATCAGGGTCTAGGGGGCCATAGGATTCTTTGGATTCCCAGATCCAAGGTGACAAACAGCGCTCCGACCTCGTAGTTGGGGATCCACACTCAGATCCCCACCCCCCACCCCCAGCTTGCACAGAAAGAACCATGCCAGCTGCCTCTCCGAGGTCAGGAAATCGACCTCAGAGAGGGTGTAATGGGGGCAAGGGAAGAGAGAAAACTGGAGCCACCAGGATACAATGTAGTGCTCCAGCCTCCTTCCCTCCCCATCTGAAGTGACGCAGCTAGACAACTGAAATCAGCCTCTAGCTGACTTGCAGAGCAGAGATCACCTCTACCACTCCTCCCGCTCTGCAGAAGATGCTCGTAAGCCTCCGAGTTCGGAGGCTTATGAGCATCAAGGGCTCAATTGATAGGACTACACCCTAATTTGGCTTTCTGAAGAGGTAGCGTTTTTAACATGTTTGGTATTTTTAAAATTCTTCCTTATTTTGACCAGCTGTTGCAAAAAAAGTCTCATAGACAACATGTGTTGAAGAAACAATGACTGGAAACTCATTTTTTTCAGCCCTTGATCAGTGACAAAATAGATTTCTTAAGGGCTGAAGCAACAGCCACTATGGTTGATATTGTATATACCTAATGTCTGACTCACTGACCTGGTTTGCACGACACGACAACCCATCATGGGTAACTAGCCACGGTGGGCTGTTGTATCATCTGAATCCAGAACGCTTCCCTCAGGGTGGCTTATTTTTTGGGCACAAGCCACCCTGACAACCTATGGTTTGTTCTAGGGGTTGTTCATACCATGATGGGTTGTCGTGTCATCCGAACCCAGGAAAGCAATTTCATCGTGGGTTGCAGGAACTGGCTAGCAAGCCGCTCAGCCAGAGCAGTAAAAACCCCTGCAGCTCTTCGCAATCTCACCCATGCCACTGCAAGTGACTGCTCCTCCACCAATGCCTTTTTAAAAAAAACATTCCGACCAAGAAAATTGAGCAACTATGTTCGTAATTTTTAAAAATTATTATTTTTGTTAGTCTTTCACAAGTGCACTTACAGCTATGTGTAGTCTTGCCTGATCAATTTTCTTGTCTGTTTCCGCTGTCAAAAGGAGCAGAGAAGTAGAGCAGGTAACAGACAAGGAAACTGACATGGCAAGACTGCAAATAGGCTAATTTGTGCACAGTTGCCAGGGTCCAATTGCCAATTGAAAAGCACCAGTAAAGGAGGGAAAGTGGCAAAAGAAGGAGCACCAAAAAGGAGAGGAACAATATCTCCCCCTTAGCAATGTAACCCTCTCAATTTTGAGTGTTGAACTGACAGTTCCCAGTGCCCTCCACCTTTTCAACACTTCCCTGAGTCTCCAGCTACTCCAGAAAGGGGAGATATTAATTCTGCCCCCTTTTCGTGGCTCCTTTTTGGAGCAGTTACTGCAAGTGCGCCGATTTCCCAGCCATTAAATTTGCGTATATTTCTGTAAGATATTTTTTAGAACTGTCAGTGATCTGCAGTAACTACAGCAGTCAGTGCTCCAAAAAGGAGCCACAAAAAGTTAATATCTTCAACAGGTTCAATATTTATGCTTTAAAAAAAACAAACCTAGATAATTTTTATTTGTGAAACAATTCCATTCCATTTTTTAAAAAACAACTGTAATCTAAAGTTTTAGAAACATTTCCTACATCATATTTTTCAAAGACCTCTCTAGAAATATGAAACCTAGAAACTAATTTATTTTAAATGAAATCTTTCGTTACAAATATAAGCCAAAGTATGGGCTATACGCTGCCCACTTATTTGAGCATATTATATCATACCGAAAATACTCTTACCATGTGTGGCCAGTCCCACCGATTCTGTTGTGCAAGCAGCCCCCACAAGTGGAAATGCTCGTTTCTGGAAAGAGGCAAGTCGGTGGAGGTTGCATAATAAGGGAGTTCTGCTGACATGCCCCCTTACAGAAGCAAGGGGTTTCTGCTCATTTTGGGGGTTGTACATACAAGCGCTAATTCACCATTGTGCATGTGGTGGGGGCCACGTACACAATGGTGTTTACACAATGGTGGGGCTGGCCACATGTGGAACAGATACAGCGGTGGCCCCACGTGAGGACAGGCAGGACTGGATACTGCCCGAAGTGTTTTCATTTTTTGGTTAAAAAACACATTTTGTTGTTTTTATTTCAGGGAGCAACCTGGGCCACACTGGGGAGTGGCGGGCCGGGAGCTGCATGCGGCCCATGTTGCCCACCCATTTTAAAGTAATGAAACTAACAGTGAAATCCTATACATGTCTACTCATAAGTAAGTCCCGCTGAGTTCAATGGTGCTTACTCCCAGGTAAATGGGTACAGTATTGGATTGCAGCCTAAGATGTATGTATTACTCCACAAGTCCTGCCTAGGCAGTGTGGATCCCTGCAGTCTCTTCCTTATCTGATACCCTTTCATTAAATTCCTTTCTAAGGATTCAGCCAATGTAACTTCATTTGATAGTTATGTTACTTTTGCAGAACAAAACCATACCAGAACATTCAATTCCAAAATACCAAATTAATATGACAACTATTTTTGTTAATAAATTATAGAACATTACCTTCTAGAGAGATGAATTCCACCTTCATTTTGTTCCAACACCACCAGAGTTCCACTACCTAAAATAGAAGAGAATAAAACTAAGCCATCTCTTTGACACCAAGGAAATAGTTTCATATAATACTGATTAGACTAGATTGAAGCACTCGAATCAACCGGAAGATAGCTGTGCTTTGGATGCTGTATTTAGGACAGGGGTGGGAAATTAGTGGCCTCCAAATTATTTGGCCAGCCTACTGCTCCCATGATCCCTCACCATTAGTTATGCTGGCTAGGGCTGATAAGAGTTGTCACCTTCCAGATGTTTTGGCCTATAAGTTGCCCACCTCTGTATTGTCTACTCTGACTGGCAGTGGTTCTCCAGGGTCTCAGAAAGGTCTTTCACAACACCTGCTACACGATCCTTTTAACTGGAGATGTCAGGGATTAGTCCTGCTGCATGCAAATCATGATGTGCTCCACCACTGAGCTACGGTCTCTTCCCAAAAGATGTGTGGAACATGTAGCTGCTCAGCACTAAACTTTGATGAATCTCCTGATTAACAGGATTGCAGAGATGAGGCACAGATACCAAAAACACTTCTGTGTATGCCCCCGCAGTATGGATTTTAAACGGAACAAGTATTACATAGAACAGTGGTGGGCAACTTGTGGCCCTCCAGATGTTTTGGCCTACAACTCCCATCAGCTACCATAGCCAACGGTCAGGGGTGATGGGAGTTGTGGCCCTCCAGATGTTTTGGCCTTCAAGTTGCCCACCCGATATAGAAGCAACCTTTTACTGTCTACACAGATCAAAATAAGAGTCAGTCTGAAAGAGACATCCCAAATGCTATGGTGAGTTAGGAAGCCTGTGATGGTAAAAGTGCAAAGTCCGACTCTGTAGCAGAAGTAGGGGGCAGGGGAATCGATAGTAAAGAGTTTAGAATCTACTACTTTTCAGCCTTAAAAGACACATAATGGCCACAATTCAGCAGAAGGATACAGAGCTTAAACTCCATTGATTACATTAAGTTGTAGAACTATAAACTTACCGGTAGTTGTAGGCAATCATACTTACCTGGGAAATAAGCACCACTTAATGCAGTGGAAATTAATTCTGAGTAACCATGTAAAGCATTATGCATCATGATAAGATACTAAGCCATGTCAGTGCACCAGGACATTCTCATGCACAAATCCCATGGAAATGAATGGCATTGATGCAAGATCACAGCCAGTCTTTTCATTTGTATGGAACGTGAGCAGAACCTCCTGGATTTTGATCCTTATGGTCTCTATGGAACTCCCTACATTTTGAACTTTATGGAAAAAACAAACAAACAAACAAAAACCCAGCAGCACCAGCGTGCACTATGGCGTTCAGAATTCATGTTGCAATTTGCATTCCTTCCATATTTAGTGCAAGATGAATTGAGAGGGTGTTTTAGAGCAGTCTTACAGATAAGTAAACAAAACTTTAAAAGCACACCTGAACGTATTATATGGCAACAAGTGCCAAGTTCTAGCTATCTAGAAGTTGGGTATGAGGAAGATTAGGTGGGGCCAATCTCTATCCCCTCAGTAATACTGGGCCAAAACAATGACACCAACAGCACAATCCTATGCATATGTACTAAGAAGTAAATGCCATTGTTCAATGGAACTTTCTTCCAGTGAAGTATGCATAGGGTTATGCTACAATTCTATAAATACTTGGTGTCTGGGTTGTCCCCCATCCCTCTTAGACTGTTAAACCTACCTAAAGTGAAGCAGGTAGTTCAATGTTAGAGTTTGGAAACGAACACTGATTATTATTTTTTAAAGAAATATGATCTTGGTAGGACTATGCCAGCATGTATATCGATTATTTCCCACTAGCACAGACGCACCTAAGATGAACATGAAAAGCGAAGTACCAGCACAAGTATCTCAAAATCTCAAGAGAGACAGCCATACAAACATCTATGTTTGAAAGTATGGTTTAGTAGAAAGCGTTTACACTGAACAAACAGCAAGAGCTATTTGAACTGTTTTTTTCATATCAGATTCTTTTAAAAAAGAGAGATCCCACTGCACATCTTATATTCAAGGGTACATAAAAGCAGCAAAGAGTCTTGTGGCTCCTGATGCATCTAATGAAGGGGACTGTGCCCACTCGTTTATGTCAGAATAAACGTGTTAGCATTTAAGGTGCCACAAGGCTGTTGTTTTTGCTGCAACATACTAACATGGCTACCCCTTTGAAAATAGACGTATTATACATACTTTCCTATTATGCACCAGGGAAATTTTTTTGTAGTACAATTGCAGCCCGATCTTACTGGGAAGCAAGTCCCACTAACAGTGCGATCCTATCCATGTCAATTCAGAGGTAAGCCCCAAGAAGTTCAATGGGACTTACTACCAGGTAAGTGTGCATAGGATTGCAAGCTAAGGCTGCAATCCTATGCCCATCTGGAAGTAAACCCCACTGAAATCGGTGGGAGATGCGCCTAAGTAAATCAGGTGGTTAAAGCGTATGCACCCTTACTTAGAGAAGCGGGTCCTAGAGAACAAGTGTGTAAACATGCAAGCAGGTCGCCGTTTTATTTTATTCTTTAAAAGTTTCCTCAGCAAACCATATTCTCCAACCAATGGATCAAGGAAACAGGAAAGCGGGAGGGGGGGGGCAGAAAGCTGCTGCTGCTGCTGCTGCTGCTGCCGCCGTTACGCATGCGCCACCTCCTGCCGCTTCACCTGCAATCCCGTAGTACTGCGAGGCAGCGCAGGCCAAACGCCCAGGCAGGTAAGGCGAGAATTCGACTGCGTAGCCGTGGCGGCTGGGCAAGCGGAAGGCCTGCGTCCCCGGGAGCTTCGCCAGCACACCTCCGCCGTGGCTCATGGCTTCACCGCCCGCTTCCGAGCTATGCTGGCTGGCTGTGGGTAGGAGTCCTGGCCCCCGCCCTTCTCAGCGGTTCCCCACGAGCGGCTTTAAAAGCGCCCGCTCCCTTCCTCGTATTCACGCCCCCTGTCGCCGTCGAAAGGGCGGAACTGAGAGGAGGCGTTACCCCCGCCACCATCTTAGGTCTGGGCAGTAGAGCCGTCTCCGAAACTCCCGGCCTCTGACGGATGGTAAAGGACCATGGGGCTATAGTCTCAATTGTCCTTTATAGCTTTCCGGTTCTTGATCACAGATGCTGGGATTTTCTCCATGTGCGGGGAATAAATACATAGGGACTAATAATACGTAAAAATAAAGCAAGCCCCGTTAGAGACTTCCTCTCCTTCTTGCGGTTTGAAGTAATCGTCGTGCTCTCTAACCCAAGACGTAGAAAACAAAGGACATAATTTTTAAAAAAATTGCGGAGTGTGGCAGCGTTAGTCTATTGCAGCAAAAACACAAAGAGTCTTGTGGCGCTTCTATTGGGAATTCATGACCTCCACCTACTGGGGAGAAACCGGCGGGGCCAGGAACAACAACCAATTCTTACAAGCGGCTAGAGATGCCTGTAACTCTCACAAATCTCCACAGCACTTTGAAGACCGTGCTTCTAAGATCCTTAATTTAGAGAATAGGCCCCAAAGAAAAGCCTCTTGTGGCACTTTTAAGTCTTAACATATTTATGATACAATCCTATGTATATTTAAAAGCCCTACAACTCCCAGCATGCCCGACCCAGCCATGTTGGCTGGGGAATGGTGGGAGTTGTAGGGCTTATTTTCTGTCTAAACTTGCATAGGATTGCATCCTTATTCCTGCATAAACTTCCATGGACTACATAGCCCACTTCATCAGATGCGCGCATATATATATATATATATATATATATATGCTCGGGGGGGGGGGGGAGCAGGGATTTCATTGTGCAGTCCTGGGGCGGACAGAGATTTGATTGTGTAGTCTGGGGGGGGGGGGGGGGAGGAAAGCAGGGATTTCATTGTACAGTCCCGGAGGGGGGAGCAGGGAATTCATTGTTGTGTAGTCCTGGGGGGGAAGGAGCTGGGATTTCATTGTTGTGTGGACCCGAGGGAGCTGGGATTTCACTGTTGTGTAGTCCCGGGGGGGGGGGGGAGCAGGGATTTCACTGTGTAGTCCCAGGGGAACAGGGATTTCACTGTGCAGTCCTGGGTGGGGGACGACGACAGGGATTTCATTGTGTAGTCCTGGGGGCGGGGAGCAGGGATTTAGTTGTGTGAAGAAAAGAGCCTTTGGACACCACACACGCACGCACGCACGCCTCCTCATGTGTAAACCAAGTGGGGCCAGTTGAGGGGGCTGGGAGGAAATGAAAGGTACATAAAGCATCGGATGGAATGAATGGCGCCTAGATGCCTGGAGAAGTTGGCCTAGGGCTTTCATATGTAAATAGTTCAGGCCCAGTAAGCCATGAGTCATGAGTTCCCTTCCCCCTGCCTGGCCAGGTGAAGTGCATTATGATTGGCTAAGAGGCAGCAGAGCTACAGGGAGGGGGGGGAAGGTATATTTCCCAAAGCGTGGGTTTTGGTCTTTGTTCTACCCGGCTGTGGTAATGGCGGTAAGCCAAGGACCCCAGGCAGCTCCAGGTGAAATTAGCTGGATTGAGGGCTCTAGTAAAGGCAAGCCTTGTGGGAGTTTTACCCATCTTGGACCTTCGGGTAGGTGTGGTAATCTCCCTCGGGCAGCAAGGCTGTGCTGGATTTAACCCTTGAAGAGAACACCCTCAGGTGTGTGCCTGAGAGATATTAAGGAATCAGGTTTTATTGTTTTGCAGCTTTACTGTGTACTAGTGTCTCTCTTTATTTCGTGTGCTTCTCTCATTTCCCTAATCTTGTTGTAAAATGCTACCAGAATAAACCTTGTCCTGGTTTTACCCCACATGGTGTTTGTGGATTGCTCTGCTTGGTTCAGTATCTAAATCTAAGTTACAGAATTAAAGGCGAGTCCCTCAACAGAGATCTAAGAAGGATTGCAGACAGCTGAGGCTAGCAATCTGGTACGTTGAGATCTCTGGGAGTCTTGGTTCCTTTGGAGTAGGAAAGGGTGGGGGTGTGGCGGGCCAGCCAGCCCCCCCTTCCTCCACAAGTTGTGTGGCCCCGGGGGGGGGGGAGCTGGAATTTCATTGTGCAGTCCCAGGGGAGCTAGGATTTCATTGTGTAATCCTGGGGGAGCTGAGATTCCTGGGGGAGCTGGGATTCCATCATGTTTCTTTTAAAAACAATTGTACCAAATCCTAAAATCCATGCGAGCGAAACCGCGGGCAACAGCTAGTGTGTGTGTGTGTGTGTATATATATATATATATATATATATATATAGTAATACCTTGGATTGCAAGTAACTTGGTTTGAGAGCTTTTTGCAAGAGAAGCAAATTTTTAAATATTTATTTATTTATTTTTTAACTTGATATACAAGCAACGTCTTGCAATACAAGTACTGTAGTACGGCTTAAATTAAAAAATCTCTGTACAATTTTTTTGGGGGGGATTTCATTTTGATATAAGAGTGTTTTGGATTACAAGCATGTTTCTGGAACGAATTATGCTCTCAATCCAAGGCATGACTGAATTCACTCACACACACACACACATATTATTGGTGGGTAAGTCTTCTGTGCCATTAAAGGTAGTCTGAGGGGAAAATTCAACAGGGTACAGCCCCTTCACAAAGATACAGCGGTGGAGAGGCTGTGTCTGTTGAATTTGTATTTATTTTATTACCAACATTTTATACAGCTTTTTTCATCAAAATGAAAACCAGGGTGGTTTACAAGGTTAAAAATGGCAAGTGTCTAAAACCACAAATAACTTGCTTGTTATGCGGCCCTTTAAAAGCACATGTGGCTTCCCCAGTTGATTCCAAGCAATTAATCTGTAGTGTCCAAACACATTCCAATAAACTTTGGCTGGTTCCTTGCATGCTCCTATAAAACCTTAGCTTCAGTTCTGACAGGGTACGGGTTTAAAGATCTCTTCAATAGTGCCCCTTTAATCTTCTGGGGGAGGCACCCTTTATTTTCTTTTAGGGGTTCTATTGTTAAAGAAATTCCCTCAAGAAGAGATGAGAGGCACAACGGGTAGTTCACTGGAAGCCATCCTTATTCAGAACAACACACATCGGAGAGTGAGCAAGCAAGACAGGTCAGCTCTGCCATACAAAGGCAGCGGTTCATAGATTTCATGGATCATAGAGCTGGAAGGAGCCTACAAGGCTATCGAGTCTAACCCCCTGCTCAGTGCAGGAAACTAGAGGAGGGGTTCCCCATCCAAGTAATAACCAGGCCTGACCCTGCTTAGCTTTCCACGCTCAGACAAGCTGATTCACTTTATATAGACTTACAAAGTGTGAGTCTGAGCATGCTCAGTACTACAGCTCACCTCTTCAGGCTCAGTGCCAGTAGTCAGTACACCAATGAGTCATTCTTTACATTTCTTGATCATGCCCTTCTTTCCTTGTCTATCATATTCAGTTCATGTGCTAATCCCCAATTTGTTGGGCTGTTAGCCAACCGATTGCAGCAGCAAAACTCTTCAGTGCCTGCAAATTCACCTAAGTCAATATGTTTTTCCTCATCTTGATTGCAACTTCTTTGTTTTATCTACCATGTATCTGCTAGGGGCCTCTCAGTGAATGATTGGATAGATGATCAACTAATCTCATCATTCGAATGTTTGCGTTATCTCATCACTATGGGTCTGTTCATGAGCAAATAATTTGTGGTTGGCAACTTTGCAGCCTTGTCCCTTGCATGCTTACTCAGAAGAAAGTACAACAGATTTTAATAGGACTTACTCCCAAGTTAGCACATGTAGAATTGCAGCTCTTTTCTGTGCAATCCTATCATGTGAGTAAGTTTTTGCATGATAGAAATCAAATGACTTACTTGGTGTAGCTTTATCAGTCATTGCTTTGCAAAAGACTCAGTAATTATTGAAATGTTTCAAGGCATATGTTTTTGCAACACTGAACTTGGCATGAAAAGCTATGCCATGTAGGGGCCAGGGCCATGTTTATTGGCTTATAGCACTTTCCACATGGATGAGTTATCATTGGCATTATCAAAAAGCCTGAAAGGTTCAATCAGTTTCAAGCTGCAGTGCGTAGGTAGCTGAAAGATAAGCAGTATGAACAATGAGATTTTTGCAAAGGGGTTACATAACCATTAAGCAGTTTGTATAAAAAGCACAGTTTTGTTCATCTAGACATGTTCTCTTTGTGCATCAGGGTTTATCAAAAAATACCTTATGCACACACAAAAGAGATCGTGGAAGTACGTAGATCTTTTTTCACCAATTGAAAAAAAGACCCAGACCATTCTTGTCACATGAAGATCTTTTACAGGAGACTTATAATATACTCTTGATCTGTATTGGGAATCCAGGTTGTGGCCCGGCTACTGAGAAAAGGGAGGCATCGTTTTTCAAATTAGATCAGTTCTAAAATATTTAGGCTAAATCTCTGTAATTAAACCAAAGGTGTGTGGGGGGGTGTTGGCCATCTTTAAGCTGTCTGGCATGGGCAATGCTTATTCTTGATCCCAGAAATGGGAACAAGCAGGTTTGAGGAAAAAATGGGCAGGGGTGGGGTTATGTAGTATTCTTCAGGATTCCATAAAAAGAGAGGCTGGGGAACCCTAAATCTCACAGCAGTGTTGCTAAATGTGAGAATGTTCTTATATGATCAGGAATCAGAACAAGTGCTGGCTCTTCTGTATGGGAGAAATATATTTTGCAGTCTTGTATGCAAATCTATGAGAATTCAGCTTCACTCAGTGCAGCACTAATTTTGGTGCCAACTCCTTTGGGGAGGGAGTGCGGCCAAAGTTGTTGGCGTGGCCAGTGACTCTCAAGCAAAAGCCAGAGAGGGAGAGTGTGCTGCTGGATGCCTGGAGAGGGGGCAGGGTTTTTCTCCTCTTGTGCAGCTGTTGCCCAAAGGTGGGGAGGACGTGGTTGTGTGTGCGCCAGGGATGGGGACTCGGACTCCAGGACTCGACTCGTGAGTCGGACTGAGTCCCCCCTCTGACTCGAGTCCTACTCGAGTCCCAATATTTTTAATGGGACTCGGGACTCGAGACCAAGGGCTCTTCAACATCCCTGGGCTGTGCCAGAAGTAGTGGAGAGGAGCGTGATCGCCGGCGAAGAGTGAGGGTGAAATTGTGATGAGACCTCACCATTCCAGAATGGGGGCTAAAAACATTTAGAAAAAATCGTGTTCCTCAAATGCAACAAAGTTTTAGGAAGTACAGCAAGTTTATTTTTTAAAATCATTTTCCTAAAATGCAACCTTTCCGACATTTTGGGTTTGGCTGCTTCTGCCTGCCTGTTTGGGGTTCCCAGCCTCCTCTGCCTGCCTGGTCTCTTCTTGACCAGTTCAACAGTTGAATTGTCCAAGACAAAGACAAATCCTTCCTCTTCTTTCCCCTATGCAGGAGTTCTGTTCAACATGAAGACTATTGAGCTCTGGTGGAAGGATTCTGAATTTATAGTCTGGTAAAACAGCCTATTCAGTATTGCGTATTCAGCCATATACACGATTCACACACAAAGACTGGGTTCGCACGTCACGGTAAGCCATGGTGGGTTGTGAGCCAAGTTAGTTTCAGCGTGGCTTACAGTGACATCTGAACCCAGTGCAGGCGATTTAACACTGTGCAGGTTGTTTTTCACGAACGAGCCACCCTGAGAACCCATGGCTTGTAGTACAGTTGTTGAGGATAGCTTGTTCTCAGGGCAGCTTGTCGTGACATCTGAACCTGGCAGCATGGCTTGTGCCAAGTGGCTACAGATCCACTTGGCAAAATCGGCAAAAAAAAGTCCGTGCTGCTCTTCGCGATCTCGCCAGTGCCACCTCCAGCCTCCCTCACCAGTGACTGCCCCTCCACCAAAGCCAAAACAGCACTTTGGAAGGACTGTCACACATTCGCCAGGTTTAAAAAAAAAAAAAAAAAAATGGTGCAAAGGTATATGCCGAAACGCATTGGGCAATAAATATTTCAACAGGCACCTGGGATTTTTTCCCTCTTCCATTTTTTTCACATATTGTTGCCTTCCCCCCTCGTGCCGCTTCAGGAGTATGTAGATGGGGTCATTTTTTATTTTATTTTTTAGTGTCATCCCCCCCCCAGCCTTTCGCAAGAGCTCAGATTCAGCTGCCTGCTATGTGTAGTCACTTTGTCAATTTCCTTGCATATTACAGCTGTCAAAGAGAGCACTGAAGTGGAGTAGGGTAAGGTACAAGGAAACTGACAAGGCGAGACTGCACAGAGGCTAATCTGCACACATTTGCAAAGGACCAGGGGGGAAAGAATACTAGGAGAAAGTAGGAACCCATGAGCGCAATCCAGAAGCACTGAGCATGAAAGGCGAACAAAAGTTGGAGCACCAAAAGGTTTGAGGGACACAATAACTCCCACTTGGCAGAGTGGAGCACCGTTAACTCCCCTAGTCATTTCCTAGCCTCAAGATTGGGGCCTATTTCTTACAGAAAATGTCAGATTCATACCCTGGCCTTTCATGCCTTTTGCAACATGGAGTGCAGTGTCACAGGCACCTATTGGCTCATGCCTGTGGCATTACTGTTAATGATCAATACATTACTTCCATGCCATTTTGTAAACTTTGTTTAATGTTTACTTAATGTCGAATGTTTACTTAATTTTGTCACTTAATTTTGGACTTCATTAGAGGCTGAGTGGGGTACCATGTCAGCGTGGTGTGATGTAGCTTTATAGAATCATAAGAGTTGTAGGGCCCTATAAACTATCTAGTACAACCCCCTGCAAGAATCTGATAGAAGAAATCCAGAGCTATAGAGCATCTGGTAAGAAGCATAGGCAATAATTTGACCTCATATGAAAGCTTTACTGGCCTCCCACTCAATGCACAGATGGCTGTCCAGCCTCTGCTTGGAGAAGGAAAGGCTCTTCAATGGGGGAAACCAACCTCCCTCCCAAGTTATTGAATCTATGGTCAAACTGTTCTTACTGCTAAATAAATAAATTAAATTAAATTAAATTTAAAAATGGGTGAACAAGATTATCCTGCTCCCAGTAATATCTCACCATGCTGTACATTCTCTTCCTTTTTAAATTAAACTCTACACTGTATGCTCCCAATCATCTGTGCTGCACTACTGGAACATACATAACATCTTGTGTGTGTGTTTAAACTTTAAACCTATGAACAGGCTATCATCTAGACTAGAGCATGGGTATTTTATAGTTGCAAGATTGCTCCCCACATCTGCTGCATAGGGACAGGATACTATGCTGGACCGGAGCTAGCAGTGCCATAGCAATAAACAAAACAAATATTTATTTTGATTATTTGGAGGGGCCCAAAGACAGGCACAGACAACCTTTGACCTGCCAAGCCATGCACAGTCCACCAGCCATGTATGATGGACAGCTAACACTCAGAAAATCTTCTGGTTTCCCTGCCTGTTTTGTGCTGTAATAGAATTCAGTGGGATTTAACATCCGAGCAAATATAAATGGGCTGCCCGACTGCCAGTCTCTTCTTTTGAGACCACTGCCTTCAGAGGCATGTTTGGTGGCAATGTGAAAGAGGGCCTTTTCGGTGGCTGCACCAAGGCTGTGGAACTCCCAGCCCAGGGAGGTTAGGCTCCCTCCCTCTTTGTTGTCCTTCTGCCAGCAAGCAAAGACCTTTTTATTCAAGGAGGCCTTTGGCGTGTAAGTGGGTCTGTTGGGTTGAATGCTGTTTTTATTCTGTTAATTGTTGTGTTTTAATGCATTTGTTTTGTTTTAATCAACTTTTATTTATGATTGTAAGCTGCCTTGAGTGCCATTTTTCTTGATAGAAAGGCAAGGTGCAATTCAAATGAATAATAAGTAAATAAACCTAATCCTAAGGGCCCAGCTAGCAAACAGGAGTATTTCTGTCTATTCTAGCGAAAGTGGTTGTAAATCACTAATACACTCATCATTAAAAAGTTAATGAGGGTCCTTAACATTTTTTAGTTTAAAAACCCAACAAAAATGTATTTGCATCTTTTTCTGATGCAACAGCATCCTAAAAGGGGGGGGGGGAATGTTACTCAAGAGAACAGCAGATGGCAGCCAAGGTCTACATGTAAACACTTTGGGAAGGGTAGCAGTGTTAGTCTGTTGCAGCAAAAACAAGAGTACTGTGGCATCTTAAAAATGAATGAATCTATTATGAAAAGAACATCATGGCAAGACCAGTCTGTGGGAGACCAGCCTGATCCATCCATTCGCCAAAGGAGCAGTAGCTGCAGGGAGCTTTCTTCCACCCTCCTTGCCAGGAAGAACACATAGCTCCAGTTGTCGAAACACTAGAGAGCTGAAGAGAAACACACTCTGGCACCATCCATTGGCCAGAGAAGACTAATGGCTGCTGGATCGTATGGTGTGTGTGTGTGTGTGTGTGTGTAATGTTGTATACTGCTGCTTTATCATTTAGAAGATTTATATCCTGCCTTTCAATTGAATGATCCTTAAGGCGGCTTACAATAAATTACAAGAATATACACGTGTGTGTGTGTGTGTGTGTGTGTGTGCACGCGCGTGCCTGCCTGCCTGCCTGCCTATATATATATATATATATATGTGTGTGGGTGTGGGGTGTGTATGTATTATTATAATGTAAGTCGCCTGAAGGATTATTCACTCGAAAGGTGGGATATAAATCTTGTAAATAAATAAATAAAATTAATTATACTTGAAAATGTACATCATACTTGAAAATGTAATATATTTCAAAAGAGGTGGAAGCTGTGAGGAAATTGTTAGATTCCACACAGTGTATTCACTTTTAGGGTGTAAAGAGCTTTTTAATTCTCTAAGGACGCAATCCTATTACAATGATCGTAAGCCCCCAAACTCAGAGGCTTACGGTCATCCTGTGCAAAGTAGGAGGTGCAGTGGAGGCATCCTTCATCTCCCTGTCCTCCCACCTTGCATTTTTTGCTAGACAGACTTTTTTGCCTGTCTAGCTGGGGCGTGTTGGAAGGATTGGGAAGGAGACTTGAGAGGTCTCAGGATAACGTACCCTGGCCTCTCCAGTCCCCTCCCCGCCCAGCAAAACACCCCCTTTTACCCCTCTCCAAGGTTGATTTCCCAACCTCGGAGAGGAGCCAGCGTGGTTATTTCCGCACCAGCTGCAGGGGGGGGGCAGGAGAGGGGGTGGAGCTCTGATTCCCAGCTCCAAGGTCAGAGTGCTGTCTCCGACCTTGGAGCTGGGAATCCAAAATATCCTATGGCCCCTCAGATGCTGTCTAGGGGCCATAGGATTGCTCCCTAACTAAACGTGACTGCTGTTCCCATTTTACTGTTGGGTGTCTGAGGCTGAGATATACTGACTTATCTATGGCTGAGCTGGAACATGAGCCCAGTTCTGAGACTATAGTCACTGGCACTGAAGCGCATATATATTTTGCCAACTATCACCTACATATCCTAAATAGAGCTGTGACAGTACAAATATGTATGCTCTTAGGTAGAAGTTATAAAGATGGAATGATTGGAGATGTTCACAGACTCACTTTTATATCAAACAGCCTTGTCATCACAAGCTTCTGTTTCTAAATTTATGAAAGCAAAATAAATTCCCACAATCTTTTCTCCAGTACCATCTCTGGTCTGTTTATCTCCAGTTTTACATTTACAGCAGTTAAGGGCATGTCTGGGGAGCATATCCCATGAGGTATCAGCAACAGTACTTATTTTATTGCAGGGAAAGCCTCTCAGAGACTACACTGTGCAACGAAAATGTTGAAAACAAACTCTTCTTCCAAGGAAAATGTTCCTTCTAGTTCTTCAGTCCTTTTAAGTTTTCACAATAATTCAAATGTTATTTAGAAATTTCCACTGAAAACACACCGTTTAAAAGGCATGAAGAACCACACGTTATAGCACGTTTGACATGACGGTGTGTGTGTGATTAAAATATTCAGTACATATGATGCTCCTCTTCCTGTGTGTGTGTGTGTGTGTTACACATATACATACATATATTCTCTCTCTCTCTCTCTCTCTCTCTCTCTCACTCACTCACTCTCTCTCACTCACACACACACACACACACACACAGGAAGAGGGGCATCATATGTACTGAATATTTCAATTAGTCAGTCATAGGCTGAAACCTCAAGAAAGAGCCATTATGTTTAAACCAGTATGAGGCAGACCTTGCTGTGGAAGCGTAATATCCTATTCAGGCATTTATTCACACACCCCAAGTAGCAATGCCTCCAACATCATATGCGCCACGCAGCCCTACTCCTCTGGCACCTACACATACAGCATGAACACTCGCAATGAAGCCTTCATGCGTACAGTGGTATTTTGCAAAGGCTTCCATGTGACCCGAAACCCAGTGCAACTGAGGACCCAGGTCATGTGAAAGCCTTTGTGCATACCTCTGTCCATGCAAGGCTCCGCCCTGCAAATGTTCAACATTAGTGGGCAGGGTTGCTCTGAACATATGATGTTGGGGACAGGCTACTTAGTAGTTTCACTCCTTGCTCACATGTTGGGGCAAGATGAGAGTAAAATTCCGAATACGGTGACAGTTACTAGGGTCAAGCTGATTTATGTCTTATGCCCTTTTGATTGGCCCAGTAATAACCTATCCACCAGGGTAGGCAACAGGAGTCCGCATTGTTAAACACCTGCTAAGGCCTGCACCCCAGCAGGATGCTCACTGCCACCCTGTAACCCCCTATTCCTGCTGTTCCTATGCCTTCCTGTCACTACCTATGCACCTTGAGTGATGATGGGAGCAAAGAGAAGGACCAGCAACATCCACTCATCTTGTCCTCTCCCTTTGGGTGGTTGTGTGGATTGGGCCCAATGGGGAGGGCAAGTGAATGTGCAGTGGTGACACTAGTGAGGAGAAAAGGTCCCACGGAGGGAAAAGGTCCACTGGGGGCATCTTGCCAAAGGCTCCTCAGAAACCTGCAATGAGCATTGCCATCTGCTCCTGGTCACTGCAGTGTGGAATGGACACACAAACCCCCCCTGAATGCTCTCAAACAATTAATTTTAGCGTAGGCATGGAAAATCACTATGACAACATTTAAAAAGCACTAAGTCAAATATTAGGAAAAACTTTAAAAACATTTTTGAGAACAAGTAAGCAATGGAACAGGTTGCCTAGCTAGGAATCCCTTTCTTTTGGAGTTTAAAGAAAAGTCTGAACAACCATCTCTTCAGAATGACTTACAACCATTCTTCTCAAGGATTCCCTGACATGTCAGGCAGACCTCTGAATTAAACTTCATTCTAAAAGCTGTCTTTCAGTTACAAGACAAACTCCTCATCCTCACCATGCTCCTGTTCTAGGTGAAAGTCTAGTGAAAGTGGCTCCAGTGGCTTGGAGCTTCTGTTATCAACTGAATCTGATAAAGCAACAAGGACCCTACCTGGACAGAGACAGCATGGTAACAGTTACTCATGCCCTGGTAACATGTTGGATTATTGCAATGAGTTATACATTAGGCTGCCTTTGGAAATGGTCCAGAAACTTCCATTCATCCAGAACAGGGTAGCTAGACTGTTAAATGGGTCTGGCCAATACAATCACATTACACCAGTACTGCCATCTCCACTGGCTGTCAGTCCATTTCTGTGCCCAATTCAAAGTACTGGTTTTTACTTTAAAGCCCTAAATGGTTTAGGACCAGGTTACCTGAAGGAGTATCTCCTCCCATATCTACCTACCCAAATCCAAGGCCCTTCTCCAGGTGGTCCCATCAAATGAGGTGAGGTAGGTGGCTACAAGAGATTGGGCCTTTTTAGTTGTAGCACCCAGGTTGTGGAATTCCCTCCACAGAGAGGCTTACCTGGTGAGTACGTTGTGGTCCTTTCAGCACCAGGTGAAAATCTTATTATTCTCCTAGACCTTTAAAGAACTACTTTTTAGTGCATTTAGATCTTTGCACTCTTTTATTTTGCCACTGATCTTACTTTCGTTTTGTGTGCTGCATGGTTTTTACCCTGCACAGCTGGTTTTATCTTGGTTTTACCATGTGCTAATCTTACTGTTTTGCATCTTATGTATTTAAAGGTACTTGTACATCAACCAGAAAACCTTTGTTATTGGGCGATTTAAAGTGTAATAAACATTTCCTCCACAGATTTCTCAGATTTTCATTGTGTGTGTGGAAACATGAGGTTCTTTCTAGTTGCCTAGCAGACAGGTCAGGAACAGGGGCTCTGTAGTCCTATGAAGTCCTCCTTTCCTTATGCCACAGCCAGCCACGTGCTATGTTTTCACCCTTCCAAAGGACCCCAGCAGATCCTGAGTCAGACCATTGGTCCATCTAGTGCAGTCTTGTGTACATACACTGACTGGCATCAGCTTTCCAGGGTTTCAGAAACGGGTTTCCCCCAGCCCTACCTGGAGATGCCAGGGATTGAACCCGAGACCTTTTGCATGCAAAGCAGGTGCTCTATGACTGAGCTAGGGCCTTTCCCCAAAGGGATTAATCCCTAAAAACAAAATGTTAAATATACCATAATATTTCGGATGGCTGGGTAACCTTTTTTCTTCTGCATTCCCTTGTAGGTAATCTATCTGGGGCTGCAGGTCAGAGGGCAGGGCAGAATCCAGCAGTGGGCAGGGCCAGAGCCAGGAGTGGGTGGGTCATCCTTTTTCTCTTTCTGCCACCCCCACTTTCTCTCTGCCACCTCCTTTCCTCCCAGCAAGCTGTCAGGGAAGGGACAGATTGCTCTTGCCAGAGGTCTGAACTAATCCCATGCAGACTGCTTTTGACATTAGGCTGAGGGCTACATGAAACTGGGCCGTGGTTGCCCACCCCTGATTAAGCAGAACGAGCCCCAGAAGGGATACATTTGAAAAGGCGTACAACAGAATAAAAATTCCTAGAAGTGCTTAAATTTCATCCAGTTATTCCTGCAGTAAAGTTCATCTCACTTGCTTCCAGCAAGAAAACCATGATGGAATTATATCTGGAAAGAGCTATTAAGAACATAAAATCATTCAGGAAATTGCAGAGAGTGTGCGGCACTTTTTGCCCCTCTGAGGGCGCAATCCTCTGCATGTTTAGACAGAAAAGAGTCCTACAACTCCCAGCATATGGCTGGCTGGGGAATGCTGGGAGTTATAGGACTTTTCCCCCTGTCTGAAATGAATGTGCATAGGATTGCGCCTTAAGAGCAAAGAAACAAGAAGAGTGTAGCTAGGCTAGGAGTTGAACAGCAGAGGGCGCTTGATGGACACTACACTACCCAACTTCTCCTGACCAAACTTGGCACTCGCCTTAACGTTTATTACCAGCGCCGGAATGCGCAGTTCTTTCTACTACAAGGCAGGGGGCGTGACTGAGAGAGAAAGGCGGGGCTTTGCCTTGGCAGGCTGCCGGCCGCTTGCAGGGTTTTAGACAGCAGCAATGCAACAAGTGGTTGGGCTCTTGTCCTTTTCCTTCTCCGTCGGCAAAAAGATCTCCAGACGGGTCGAAGACGCCGCGTGCCGGCGAGAAGCGCGCTCAAGCAGGCGGCTGCGGGTTTGGTAAAGAAGGAGGAACTACGAGAGCGAGCGAGGCTGGTGCTTATCCCACGGCTGCGAGAGCTGGCGAGCCGGCAGAGCTCAGGAAGGAGTGCGCCATGGTGGCTTTGGCAAGCACCGAAAGAAGTCGCGCTTCCCTCGCCGCCTCCATCGACTCCGCAGCTTGAGATCGAACTGAAGCAGGGCTCCTTCCCCGCTCCCGATTTCTAGCTCGGCGGCAGCAGCTTGCAGGAACACCCGCCAACACCAGAGGAAAACAGGTCGAGCGGCAGAAGAGGAGGAGGAGGCGCGGCGGCGGCATGGCATCTGCGTAAAGTCCCGTCCCCGGAGGACGCGTCGGCGGCGTCGACTAGGCGGCATGAGCGACAGCAGCGAGGGGGGGATCATCAGCTTCTCGGTGCCCAGCCCGCCGGACATTCTTGGAGGCGGCTGCCCGCTGCTCTACGAGGATGGGCTCGGGAGGAGAGCGCCAGCGGCAGGCGAGGCGATGGCCCGGGGTTTCCTGGGCGGCCCAGGCACGCCGCCGCCCGGCACCTTTTGGAATGAGGACAGCGGCTCATCCTGCCCCGGCGCCGCCGACCAGGCAGCTCGGGCCAAAAGCGGCGGCGGCGGCGGCGGTAGCAGCAACAGGAAGACCACGGTGTCTTACGTGATCAACGAGGCGAGCCCGGGGCTGCTGCAGGCAGCGGAGAGCGGGGCCCTGCAGAGCCTGAAGGAGGCGTGTGAGACCGTCGGCGCTGACCTGCAGACGCTGCACTTCGGCAAGCTGGACTTCGGCGAGACGGCCGTGCTCGACCGCTTCTACAACGCGGGTGAGTAGCCCGCCAGGCTCCCCCCCCCCCGGCGGCCCGTATGATCAGATAACGCTCCGTGGCTGCAGCAGCCGTCAACACACCTGGGAGGAAGCCCCGTTGAATACAATGGGACTGGCTTCTGAGGAAACATCCTATAGGGGTTGCAAGTTGGCCAGCCTGGCTGTGGAGCAACCTTCCCCAACCTGGGGCCCTATGGGCTACAATTCCCATCAGTCCCAACTAGCACTGTCAGTGACCAGGGGTTATGGGAGTTGTAGTCCTTGAGGGCCCCTGGTTGGGGAAGATTGGGATGGAGCATCCTTCCCCAACCTGGCTCCCAGCATCCCCCAGAGATCCATAGCATGCTGTGGGATGCTGGGAGTTGTGATCCAACACATCTGGTGGGCGCCGGGTTGGGGAAGGCTGTGACAGAGTGATGCAAGAATGAAGTCTTTACCTTCCCTTCTTTGGGACATTCTTCTAAATACTTGCTTACAGATGAAGGGGAGAGTGTAATCTACGTGAATCAATGTTCGAGGCTACATTATTAGATGTTGGTAGTTATTCTGGATCTTTAACATCTTAGGCTATCAACACTAGTGATCCTTAAATACTGCTTGGCAATTTTTGTGTTTGAAATTCAACCATCATATGTCTAATGTGACTTTTCCTGGGTTTGTAATTCAAATGTCAACTGGAGGACCATTTCACACATTACATAGAAAAAAAGCTAGGTTGGCCACTACCGCCTGTTCACTCAGTAAGGTGCTGCAACCCATCCCAGCATGTTGACAAGTATATTTGTATGATATACTTGTGTTTGTCTCACTTTACATTGTTCAGGTGTATGCCTACAAGATCTTAGTGCAGTCTTCCACAACCTGGTGCACTCCAGATGTGTTGGACTACAACTCCTAGCATCCCCTAGCCAGCGTGTTGTAGTCCAACACATCTGGAAGCATCAGCTTGGGAAAGGCTATCTTAGAATGTATACCCCAAAAGTGTCATGTGTGAAGAAGCTCTTGGCTTTTGTGTTGATTCAATTAAAAATAGCTCCCTTCTGCTTTCTGTGCCCTGCATGTGTGCAAATAATGTCATATATGAAAAGCCCCTGCTGTTGAATAGAACATACATTTGAAATTTGCACTCTTCTGCTTTCTATACAGGCCTGTGGCTTATGCTGGCTCAGCTTGCTTGTCTTGAGTGTGGAAAGCTAAGCAGGGTCAGGCCTGGTTATTACTTGGATCGGAGACCTCTCCTCTAGTTTCCTGCATTGAGCAGGGGGTTGGACTCAATAGCCTTGTAGGCTCCTTCCAACTCTATCTATGAAATCTATCTCACAATAACAGCATTTCCTAGTTTTAGGCTGAAAGGCATATTTGGTATCATTTCTTAAAATGCTTTGAGTGTGTGGTTAGCATTTCTTTTTCACTTTGCTTATCTCATGCTCTGCCTCTTAAACTAATGTTGCTGAAGGAGTTGGACCTATCTGCTATTCAGTATATGTATCCCAAATTACCAAATAATTTATTTGGAGTCAGGGTATATAGGCAATAAAATAAGACGGGTAAGGACTCGCCTAGAAATTACACCCTTGAAGCTAGAAGCTCTTAACTCTGATCCCAACATTGTGCGGTCTGGTTGTATTTATGTACCAGTGTAGGACATGCACTCTCTAAGTGCCCTCTGCACATGTTCAAATGTGCTTCCATCTTCATCACATGTTAGATTGAGTTCTAGCACCAGAACCTGGCTTTTGTGAGGCCAAAGCCTTTCCATTGCCTGCCTTGCTGCAAGTCCTCCAGTATATCTGCCGTGGCAGGCAGAATGCAACATACTACTTCCTGCTTTGTTTTGTAGCTTGAAAGTAAACCTGTGCTAGTCTTCAGGAAAGCTGATAGCATGTATTTGTCATTAGGCACTTGTTCTGGAAGATGGAGTAATGAGGGTATTTAGTCACGACTTGTGTTGTTTCTTGTTTCCTTGGTTCTGAAGATGGTAATCAGCCAATGCATTCTGCAGCTGTCTCAGCCAGTAGTACCTAGAGGCTGTAAACAAAGGCAAATAGGTGTTTCCGCAGGAGCTCTCTGGAAATAAGTATCTCACCCTTGCACAGTTCACACCCAGGGCTTTCCCAGGAGCATAAAGCTTTATTCAGAATTAATTCACCCGTCTTTCTATTTCTGTTCTCCGAGTCATTGATGTGGCTTGGGTAATTGGGCCTATTCATGTGACACTGTCTAACTGGTGTGGTGAAATACATGGGCTGAGCAGATCCAGACTTTGCTTTTGTGCATGGTGGGGCCACTTGTGTGACTCTTTCACCACACACACACAGCTCACCATGTAGCCTTTGTCTACTGACCTGCTGCTGAAAATGTCTTGACCACTGGCACAGTAAATATAGGTTGAGCCCTGAGGTGGGCACACAAAAGGGCTTTAGTACATCTCAGGTGCGGCTCAAATCCACTCAAGCCACAGGCTCACTGTGCTGCATTGATCATATGAATGGATCCTTAGAGTCAACAAATAGCCTCTCTCTCGCTCACTGTGTGTGTATATATAGATACACAGGGTTGTATCCAATATTAGTCCTACTTAGAGTAGACCCATTGAAATAAATGGGACTTAAGTTAGTCTGACATTGGATACAAACTATATAGACATACAGACATGTTGACTGGGTTGGCACAGTCAACATGTCTGTATGTTTATATGAGTTACGTGGTTAACTATATGGTTACATGGGTAGCTAGGTTGTCGTATCATCCGAACCCGGCAGACTGATCCCATCGTGGGTTGTGGGAAGTGGCTAGCAAGCCACTTGGCAAGAGTGGTAAAAAACCCTTGTCGCTCTTGGCAATCTTGCCCGTGCTGCCATCAGTGACAGGCCCCTCCATCAATGCCCAAGTGGCACTTCGTTGGAGAATTTAGTTTGTTGTTCACAAGGGTGTTCGCGCGTTAATCGGCCATTTACGGGGTGTTCACAATCACCCCGCCCGCTCGCCACGAATTGCTGGAAACCGGAAGTGATGCAATGGGGATCCCATTGCGTCACTTCCGGGTCCCTGGCGCTGCATTTTTAACATAGATACCAGGGTAAACTACCTAAAAACAGCCGTGAATGGCAAATCGCGGCCGTTTTAGGTGGGTTGCCCTGGCATTTATGTTAAAAACACAGCGCCAGGGACCCGGAAGTGATGTGACAGGATCTCTGTCATGTCACTTCAGGTTTCCAGGAATTTGCGGGGTGTGTCGAATGGAGGACAGGTAAGTCGCACGAGGGTTCGGGGGGGTCAAGCTCGGTGATTTCACGAAGCTTCCCCCCCAAACTTTGCACACATCCCTACTTTGAAGCGACCTGCACTGGTTCACCACCCTTAAAAAAAAATTGGCCCCAGAAATGTGCGTAAATATCTTCATAATAATAATTATTATTTTTATTAATTTTTTTGTCGGTCTTTCAGAGTTATGCAAATGCTCTCTTTTCCCTTTCCAGTACAGTAATACCTTGGATTGCAAGTAACTTGGTCTGAGAGCGTTTTGCAAGACAAGCAAAAAAAGTTAAAAAAAATTTGACTTGATAAACGAGCAAGGTCTTTCAAGACAAGTAGTCGTAGGGATGTAACCGCTTGCCTCGAGCGGGCGTAATGGGTCGAAATCGGCCAGAGACTCGCTTTGATATAAGAGTGTTTTGGATTACAAGCACGTTTCCGGAACGAATTATGCTCTCAATCCAAGGCATGACTGTATTGGAAAGGCAAAAGAGCGCATTTGCGCAACTGCGAAAGATTGACAAAATAATAATAATGATAAAAAATTATGAAGACATTTGTGCATATTTCGGAGGCTGGAAAAAAATACGACCCCAATTGTGCTTTTTGGACTCTCCTGGGGGGGGGGAGAACAAAAAGGGGTCACGATCAGAATGGGGATGGGAGAGACAAGATGGGTTGTGCTCTGACGGACACTGAGATACCAGCTGGAGGACTGAAGGGGAAGTGAGGGGAGAGCAACCCATGGTGAGCCCAATTGTCTGTCAAGTGCACCATGGGTTGTTCTCCAAATGTTGCGTAGCTTATTCACAGGGTGGGTTGTTGTGTTATGAAATAATTTAGTCTATTTCCATTCTTTAACAGTCCTTTTCTGTGAACCAAGAGATGTAGTGATAGCCACCAATTTGAACAGCTTTAAAAGGGGATTGGACAAATTCATGGAGGATAAGGCTATTAATGGCTACTAGTCCTGATTGGCTATATGTTTCCTCCAGTATCAGAGGCACTATGCCTATGTACTCCAGTCGCTGGGAATATGGGTGGGAAGGTGCTGTTGCACTCATGTCCTGCTTGTGGGATCCCGTGGGCAGCTGGCTGGGCACTGTGTGAACAGAATGCTGGAATAGATGGAGCCTTGGTCTGGTCCAGCAGGGCTCTTCTTATGTTCTTAAGAGAATGGTTGGAGACAGTTAAAGAGTAACTGTGCTCTGTTGAAGATGATGGGTTGTATTTGATGGTATCTGTCTGCCAGCGGAATGGACACTACTGGTGGAATGGTTTCTTTGGCAGCCCCCCACATGCCGGCAACATTTGTTTCCAAAGCAGATTGGGGAACATGTGAGGTCCAGGGGGAGCTGAAGAAGGAAAAGTCCTGTTGGTGAGCAGAAGCCCACTCACGTGACATTTGATGGAGCCCCCTGTTAATCTTTCCAAATAAGAGCATGTACAGTTACCTCTGAGATAAATACTAATTATTTAAAGTTTAAATGATCACCTAACGTGCTATTACTGGCCAAAAGGGACAACAGAAGGTGTGGGAGTATGGGAATTTTCCCTTTCCCTGTATATTTAGCTCCCATGATGTCAGATCTTATATGAGGGAACATTTTTGCCACAGTACTTTTTAACAACAGCTGGCAGTCTGCTAGTGTTAGCTCAGTGTTTACATTACCAAGCGCTACAGAATTTGAATGACGATAATATTTAGTGTGACCACCACTGGTGATGGGGAAATGGAATCATGGGTTTACAAAATAAGTGTAGTGCTATCACAGTGTTATCACATGGGTGGTATCAACTTCTATAGCTCTCAGAAATTTGGAACATAACATTTTAAAGAGTTTTCACTAATGGGATATAGCATCTTTCCCCAACCTGATTCCCTCCAGATGTGTTGGACCACATCTCCCATCATCCCCAGCCAGCATAATGGGAATTGTAATCCAACACATCTGGAAAGTGCCAGGTTGTTAAAGGCTGGAATACAGGATTATGACCACAGTTAATATTATCTTAGCTGAGTGTATAACACTCCTATATAGTGACAAACTAGAGCTGCCTCTTTCCTCCCGATTTGGGGTGAGGTACAGCAATAATTAACTGGCCGGGGTAGGGATTTTCAATTTTTTAAAAATGGAATTCATTCTAATTCTGAAATTTTGCCAATCTTGTACAAAAGTTTGTTACCACTGTAGTGCAGAGAGAATTTCTGGGCACAAACAAGCCAGCTCTAGATCTGATGTGTTCTGATCAAATAAGAGTTTCTTACAAACAGGTCTCTGAATAGGTAAACAGAAAAAGATGGGACAGCAGACCTGTGGTGGGATTGAGACAGCAAGAGGAGTACATGTGCTATCAGGTGCACAGAGATGACATGCTGTGGAGTGGAGAAAGACAAGTAGGTACTACTAACAGAAAGGGGGGGAGCGGGGAGAGGGTGCAGAGAGCAAAGAATGATTGCTGTGGACCACAGAGAGAAAAGGGAAGATTACTACCAGTTTATTTCCCCCCACTGAATTCAGAGGGTGTCACTGAAGATTGAGCCTACATTTTCATCTGCTAAAATAGTGGCTCCATTAGGGCCAAACTTTGGGGCCAAAGCCCAGAACCCCGCAGCCTGGGAGCCCCCCAAATGACCCCCAGAAAAGTCAGCAGCACAAATGATGGGGAGCAGTGGCAGCGGGAAACAGGCGCGGCATCACCACCTAGTGAATGTGGCGCATGGGCGGCCACTGACACCAGTGCCCGCTTGACATCCTTTGTTCTTTCTTTTTTAACATTCAGTCAGGTAGGTGCACTTCCCAACTACATTTTTTAAAAGGAAAGAAAAAAGGACCACTTCCTGCTGGCGCCTGCTAAGCCAGGCAGGGGTTGGGGTGGAGGAATTTAAAAATTCCTGGAATTTCAAAAAAGACATGCTTAGACTGTGGGAGTTCCATTGTCTTTCAAATTTAGATTTGCGGGATAGGGCACTTCCAATAATAGCCAGAAACTTGTGTGTGTGTATGAATATGTTTGTGCTACACTATATATAGTACTACATAATAGTATATATGTTGTAGTAGGCTTTTCTAAATCTTGTTTTAGCATCCATCGAAAGGCATACAAGGATTAATTTTAAAGCAGTTGTGTCAATATGTGTAAAACCTTTTTCTGAGTCAGAATCACCAGACCACACTATCTTGTTGATGTGCATTTTGCACCATAAAACAATATTTCTGGAGAACGTCATTATTGTTTAGCTCTTTAACAAAATGTGTTCCTGACTTTGGCTGTTAATTTCTGACTCACAGGGATTAACTCCTGTTACATACGGTAAACCATTCTTCTAACCAGTGGATACAAAGATGCTGCCATTTCCCTTGCAATTCTAGTTAACGTAGTTGTCAACTCTTGACCTGTAGGACGCTTCTGTGTCTTTAAATTATTTATTTATTTAAAGTAGTTGCATACTACAGTAAAACCTTGGATTGCAAGTAACTTGGTCTACAAGTGTTTTGCAAGACAAGCAAATTTTTAAAATAAATTTTAACTTGATAAACAAGCGACGTCTTGCAATACAAGTACTGTAATAAGGTCAAGAAAAATGAAGACTTTACACTATCATTCTTTATTGCAGCTTAAATTAAAAATATGTGTACAAATTTCTTATGGGGAATTTCACTTTGATATACAAGTGCTTTGGATTACAAGCATGTGTCCGGAACAAATTATGCTTGCAATCCAAGGTATATCTGTACTTCTCAGCCATAATAGTTCTCAATGTGGTTTAATAACTATGTGACAAGGAGAAGTTTGGCAGATTGCTTTCTCTGTGAAAGTTATGAACTCCTTTAGGGAAAGATTCTTTTCCCGTGGAAAGCTAAGCAGGGTCTGGCCTTGTTATTACTTGGATAGGAGACCCCTCCTCTAGTTTCCTGCATTGAGCAGGGGGTTGGACTTGATGGCCTTGTAGGCTCCTTCCAATTCTATGATGCTATGATCCTTATAATAAGAATTGGGGAATATAAAAGTACTAGTTAGCAGCTTAAAAACATGGAACTAGTCCATATGGTCTAGCATCATTAATCTTACATTGTGCATAGGTTTTGTCTGGAGCAGTTCAGCAGTTTAAAAGTAATAATGGAAAGCTAGGGAAAACTAGGCACAAAAGGCTAGTGGAGGCTAGCCTTTGCTGTGGAGGCTCAGCAAAGTCACAGAGGCCAGATGGCCACATCATTTAGACATCAGGTCCATTAAAAAAAATAAATCTCTGAGATGGAGTGAAAACAGAAAATATCCATTCATGTACCTAAAACAGGCTGAACACTTCTGTTGAGTTCACATCCTACCCTTGGTCATTGGCTGATTTCTTGTGATGTAATGGAATGTTATAGAATGTTCATGAGCATTGTAATTACTTGCCAGGCCAGTCTTGGACATTTTAGAACTGGTGTAACTACCGGGGAGGAAAGTGGATGAGTTTTCTGGTTTAAACATCATATAGAATGATCATAAAAGGCAGTAGTGCTGGTGCAGGGGCATGAGAAGCCAACATGATTGAAGGAAGAAGCACAGAGTAGGCAGTGGGTTGAAAAACAGGGATCTGAAATAAAGAGACATTCAATGAAAATCCTTACACAGGGTGTAGGGCAGCCTCCCCCAACCTGGTGCCCTCCAGATATTTTGGACTACAATTCCCAGCCTTCCTGACCAGGGCCATGCTGACTAGGGCTGATGGAAGTTGAAGTCCGAAACATCTGGAGGGCACCAGGTTGGGGGAGGCTGGTGTAGGGCCTGAAGTGGCTGTATGAGCTCTTGTTGCTAAGGTGGGATTGATGGGACAAGGAATTTGTGGACGTTTAAAGTCTAGGAGGTGGTAGTGATTGCAGCATTTCCCATATTCATTCAAAATTACCTGCCAATCTTTGGTCGTAGGCCTCTAGTACTAATTGCTTTGTCAGTCAGTCAGGTGATCACTCATGATCGAGTAAGATTGTCTTCCAGGATTTAAAAAAAAAAAAAAAAAAAAATTACAAAAAGGAGATTTTAAAAGGAGGAAAATTCTAAAGAAAATTGTGTAGACTCTAGCGATGGGTCCGTAAGTGACTGTGGAGGCCAATTCTAGATCCACACAGCTTCCCACAGTGAGGACACAGGAAGATGGAAGATGGTCCTGTAAAGGATGCATTTGACGTGCTTTTTGCTTAGCATGTTTCGCTTAGCACGTTTCTCCCTTTCACCTTGCACTCGAGCTTCTTCAGAGTCCATGGATCCTTTGTGAAAGGCCAACCTCCAGTTAGATCGTTCATGGGCCAGAGCTTCCCAGTTTTTGATGTTTATATTGCATTTTTTTAGATTAGCCTTAAGAACATCTTTAAACCTCTTATATTGACCACCGATATGGTCAATATAAGACCATATGGTCAGTCATTTTATTCAGGGGATATGTGACTGCCCTCACTCCTGACTGGCAGAAGGGATACAGCTGCATATGCAGCTGCTATAGTTCTGCGCTGGAGTCACTGCAGGGGTGTGGTTGTTGCCCACATAGTTCTGCCTCTCTCCTCTGGCCTTAAAGAACTCTTTAAAGGTCAAGCAGAACAAACAAGAGCGGTGTGCCATTGAGGTTTTACTGGAGGTGTGCTTCCTCCCCCTAACTTTAAAGAAATGTTCTGATTCTTAAGGAAATGGAAGCGATAAAGAGCACTTGCATGTGCAGCCAGCCTGCCTACATATGTCCTAGGGCAGGTTCATGGCTCTCTCCCTCTCATTCACCTAAGTGTTTGCTTACAAGCAGTTGCTCCTTCCCTCCACCATGCAACAAATTGCACTGCAATTTTATAAGAACTTTTCAGTCTGTAAAGTGCTTTATAGTATTCCTTACATATTAATTGCGTGCAACAAAACCATGCAAATTGGCTTCAGCTCTTTGATTCATTATAAAATTTTGATGTTGTCCACAATGTAGAGTGAGTTGCTTACGGTTGTCTGTACCATGCATGCTTTGGGAGGGACATAGGGAGTGGAACTGTTTCTTTCTAGATTCCAGGGATTCTTTTCTGATACTGTCTTGCTTACCTTCGGAAATGCTACATTCCAAGGGTTTCTCATGTGACACAGTGCGATTGCACTTAAGGATGAGCCAGAATGTTGGTTACAAAACTATTTTATTTCAGTATTTCCTAAAACTCGTGATAAAATGTTAAAGCTATACCACCTCTTCTTTGTATTCTTGAAACATGCAGTTGCTCCTAAAACACATTTGTTTCTTGTTAGTAGCTGATTGAGTGGTTTCCACAGCCAGCCCTAGTACAACCCACATCTACTATTTATAGTAGCAGAAAATCAGTTCCAGCATTTCAGTAGTACCAGTTATTGAAGTGAGCTTTAGGAAAAGCAAATGAACTGGTTAAAATTTCAGTTTTAATTCTGCATATTTCCTTAAAGGAAGTTTCTGCCCAGTCCCCACCCCCAATCCCCAGGGGACATCTGCAGGGCATCATGCATTGGATTAGCTGGGGTTTGTTCAAATGTTGCTTTGTTTTGCCCTCTAAGAACTGTTTGGATGGGATTTGTTCCTAAACAGATGAAAAGGACCTTCTTCTAGTGCTTGGAGTCATGCCTAGTGAGGCTACACTATAATAATAAGCTTTGATTATTGAGTCACTAGCAGAAAGAACATTTTTGTTGCCTTTGTTTAGGTTCAGAAATCAGAAAATACACCATGCCCACCCCCATCTGTCTTTAAAACATTATATTGCACTGGTTTTTGATTCCCCCCTATAATATCCAATTTAACTTTTTTACTTCTCCCCCCCCCCCTGCATATTCCTCCATGACTATTTTTCTGTGGAGGAAAACATTATAAAACATTATTTAGACTTGACCCTTGGGTGAGATTGCTGAGAGTTGACTGACACAATAATAGCCAAAGATCTGCAATGGTAATAGATTCACAAATTCAGGTTATTAAGTGATAATTCCATTCATGTGAATAATGTAACTTGTGAACCTGCCCACACATGTTGAGCTTAATGTATGCTTATTGAATTTTTAAATTGGATGTAATCTGATTTTTCATCTCCATAGGTCTCTTATAGGACAAATTCAGCATGAATTTCTTTTTGCTGTAATGATACTGACAAAGAACTTCCAGTACCTAATTGTGTAGGTGTAGCAGTTGAATACATTGACCTGGTTTGCACGACACAACAACCCACCATGGGCAGCGAGCCATGGTGGGTTGCCGTGTCGTCCGAACCCACCATGGTTTACCCATGGTGACTTGTTTTTTTTCAAACATAGGTTGTTGTAGGCTTTGCTTTACTCACAGTGGGTTGCTGTGGCGTGTCATCCAAACCTGGGCGACCGATCCCACCGTGGGTAAAGTCCAGTGGCCAGCAACTCTCTTGGCAAGAGCAGCAAAAACTCCTTGCTGCCCTTCCTAAGCATGCCCTGGCCACTGCCAGAGCCAGCCGGCCCACCAGTGCCTGAGCAGCACTTGAGGGTGGCTGGCACTGGCTTGCTGCCCTCCCCACCATGGTCTAGAGCTGTTTTTAGCTCCCCGCAGCTTTTTTACTGTGAGGGACCAGCACCCGGGTCCTATGCGTGAGTTCGGCTTAACGGGTTAACCGGCACTGAGTTACAGCCTGTACAAGCAAGTGAAACCGACTAGGAGGTTTGCGTACACAAGAGGAAACTAGAGCCCTTTAAATGACCAAATAAGGCTTTATTTATTTACACAAGATACGGAGCGGAACTAACAGCTTTCTAGGAATACTATAATGTCAACACAACCTGAGGTGACCTCTACGTTTATCAATGAAACAGGCTCCCAGGCTAGCGCATTGGGATTAGTCAGTTACCTTAGACTAAAGACTTTACGCTAGTCAATTTCAGCCTGGCTCCGGGTCGGCCGATCCGGGGATGAGAACAGCTTACTCCAGCCGCCGCTTGGAGGATGAATCTTGTTCCAAAGCACCCTGTGTTCCCAACAACCCCTCACAGGAAGGGAGAGGGGTTTTCTACCCCTGAGTTTCCCACTCTCCCCACCCTCCAGGTCAGGTGGGGGCTTATGCCTGCCCCTTCGTATCAGGTGGGCTTATCCCTGCCCGGGAAGAAGGTGACGTACTGGGTACTTTACAGCTCTTTGAGATTGCCCTGATAGTTTGATGGTCCTTTCTTGGGTTTTGTGGAATTCAACCGAGACTCTCCATTGTTGGGGATGCCGGTCTGTCTGGCTGCTTCCCTGTAACTCAATCCCCCCTCCTCGCCCCCCTCCCCTGGACGGAGACTCTGTGTGTGTGTGTGTGTGCATGCATACTCGTGTCAGGCTTTCTCCACATTTACATTTTAAACTCTCCCCCCCCCCCCCGAGATCGTGAAAGCCAACTTGACAGCTGGCATTTGTGATCCCCATTTGGACCCACTGACAGCCCCTCAAAGTGCCTGAGTGGCACCTGGGAGCAGCTGTCAGTGGCTGGTAGAACCTTTTTTTAAAAAAAATGTTGCACAAATATTTTAAGAAAATAGGTTTGTATTATTTTAAAAAAAATAGTTTTAGTCACTGTGGATGTCTGAACATTGCCCCAAAGATGCTCCAAATAGTTTTTTCCCCTTTGGTTTCTCTTGGCAGCTGTCAAAAGGTGAGCTGTCGAGAAACCAACGGCACAAGTGATCTTAGCTCACGAAAAGGGGGTGGTGGAATTTACACCCCCTTCACAGCAAGATCCTCCACTTTTTGTTTTCACCCTGACAGTCCTCAGGGTGGTGCACATTTTGCGCATTTCCCTGAGACTCTTGGTGCTCAGGAAAGTGCAAAAGTGCTCTGCCCACTTTTCTGGGGAAAATGAGTTTTGACATTTTCTGGGTTCCCTTTAAAAGGGTTTTTTTGACAGGGCAATGGGTGGTTTTGGACTGGGACATATGGCTATATATATCCCAGTCCAAAAAAACCAAAACAAAACCCCCTTGTTCTGTCAAAATCGCCTTTTAAAGGTACCCTTTTAAAATGAAAGCACCTTGGCAGCAGGTACACCCCAGGACATTGCCCCAGCCAAGGCTTCAAATTACCACACTTGCATAACTGTGAACTTCCACAGTTGCATAAGTGCAGCTAAAAAAATGAATGAAGAAATAATACAAACCTATTTGCGCAAATGATTTATTTATTTATTTATTTATTATATTTATACCCCGCCTTTTTTCCTTCAAGGAACCCAAGGCGGCTTACATAATCCTCCTTCTCCTCTCCATTTTATCCTCACAACAACCCTGTGAGGTAGGTTAGGCTGAGAGTCAGTGACTGGCCCAAAGTCACCCAGTGAGTTTCATGGTTGAGCGGGGACTAGAACCCGGATTTCCCGAGTCCCAGTCCAACACTCTCTGACAGCTCCTTCAAGGTTCTGCTCAGGCACTTAGAAGGGGCTGTCAGGGGCTGCCCAAACAGGGATTATGAAAGCTGGCTGTCAAACCAGCTTTCATCATCTCTGAAAAGAAAAGTTTAAAATGCAAAAAAGCCATGGGGAACCAAAAACAGCTCTCTATTGCGGTGGGGAAGGAAAGACGACTTGGTCCTGCTGTGGTGTCCCCTGGGATACCACCTGGAGGACCGAGGTAGAGGGTGTCTGTTGGGCTCACCATGGGTTGTTTGCAGAACAAGCAACCCACCATGGCTCATTGCCAGGGTGTGTTGTTGTGACGTGCAAACCAGCCTGCTGTAGTGTACTCACTATCCAGGGTTTGCTGTAGTGCAATAGGGTGGGTGGCTTTTCAGTCTCTTCTGTGAGCCGTATGGTTATAGGACACACACAGCCTTGAGCATATCCTATATGTAACCTAGTATACGGTTTCTGATGATGGCTTGGAGTTGTAGCAGCAGAGTTGCTCTTTCCCTGTTTAGTTATCAAAATTTAAATGGGAACCTAGTCACAAATTAGAATCTTTGTGCCCTCCAGTACTCTCATGGAATTCAAGTTCTGACGTCATGGGAAGGTACCAACAATCATTCTATATTTGCTTGTTTCATATCATAGCACATTTCCTTTGTTCTTCCACCTGTATCAGTGATGGGAAAGCGCCTCCATTTGTAGCATAGGTGTAGGCTATAGCTTTTCAAATGTGCGCCAGGCAGGGAGGCGGCTTCACAGCAGCACGTTCTGCCCTGACCTCCGCACACATTTCAATATCTGAAGCAAGCCTACGTGTATAGAGTGCCTGTACAGTAGCTTCACAAATTAAAGTGAATGTGCTTATGTTGGGGAGTGATCCTGGCACTATGATTCCTTCTCCACCCACACATATTTGTTCTACATGCATTTAATATTGAAAAGGGCTTATATGTCAACTCTCTTCCGCAATTCCTTTAGCTACATGTTGCTACTGTATGACAGTTCACCAGGTTTTGGGATGGGATGGTGGGAGAAAAGAAAGCCTTTCCAGAGGGGGGGGGGGAGCATTGATATGATCAATACAGATAGTGGAGCGTATTGTTTTGACATGTTGAGCGCATGTGTTAATGACGATATGTTTGAATCAAGGAACCAGGTAAGGGGTGTGTTGCTCACTGAGGGCTGTTCACCTTTCCACAGTCAACCATATTGGAATATAAGAAGTCCCTTTATCCAGCTGGATCAGCATTCGTGATGCTAGTGTGCATTCAGGATCCACTGTAGGTTATACCACTGTCAAAGGTGCCTAGTGCCCATGTGTATTACCACTGGTTTACCACTTACCCCTGAGTGTGCTAAGGTTTGAAGGTTTATTTATTTATTTATTTACAGCATTTTTACCCCGCTCTTCAGCCAAAAAAGGCTCCCAAGGGTTAAGAGTATCCCTGCTACTTGAGGGCTCAAACATTAAAAAAAACCACACCTATATATTAATATATAGGGCATGATCCAGCCAAAGTTAACTACTTCTAGGCTACAATCCTATTCCCACTTCCCTGGGAGTACCGGTAACTTACGGTAGTCGCACTGAACTCAGTGACACTTCTAAGTATACATAGGATTGCATTGCACAAATCCCACTGATTTCAGTTGGAGAGTTATACATATGCTTGAATATCTTCTTTTGAAGTCAGTGGGACTAAATAGTGCTTAACTTTGGCTGAGTTGTGCCCATTGTATTCATGTTGTAACTAAAGACTAAAAGAGGAGGTGAACAAATGTCATCTGTTGTGAGTCTCTTGGTATTTCAGTAGTTGCCCTTGTCTCCAGCTCTGTACATTCTGTCTCTTCCAGTATTCATAAAGGAGGTATAAATTAAATATTCCTGAAATTAGTGTTGGAGCTCCGTTGACAAAGTGGTATGGTATGCTAGTAATGACAATGAAGCATCTTGTGACGTGACCTTCTGTGGTGTAGAGCTTACTTCATCAGACCCACTCATATTGATGTTACTTGGCAAGATCCCTGTGAATATTGATGTTACATAGCAGGATTCCAATGTAGTGAGAGATCTGTGTAGAGTGTTCATTAGGGAGCCCATGATGTGGAATGGAAATTAGTTTTTTGTGAAAGACACAAATGATGTTTTAGAAGGCTAATTTGGGTGCCTGCATTGGTCATTGAAATTCTCAGCTGAAAAAGTGCACCTGGATGAAAACAGGAAATGCATCGATCATGACTTGTACATCTCAGGGTTTCAAGCATGAGTTTATGCATATTTTCTTTCTGTTGCGTGTCAGTGTTCATAAATGTTAATGGTTACAAGGAATGCTGCAGCACTTAAGGGAGGCTAGTAAAACAGTTGAACATTCTTGTGGTGGACATTAACTGTATCATATTTATGTTAAAACCCAAGAGAGTACTACTAAGTGGACAGAGAGAGCCTGTTCATGCATTGTATTTTTGGGGCGAACACACAATCTAGAACTGGCATCAGGTGGAGGCTCATCTCTCCTGCTGTGGGGAGAAATAAGTGAACAAAGTTGCCTGTACTACATTCATTTGAATGTGGTATTTACCTAACCATCTAATTTTAAATCTTTTTAAAAATTCTGTCTGGGCACAAAAAGGGAGCTATTCAGATGAACTGCTCAGTTAATTCATCACTTTATCCTGGTGGTGGTAGTGGGTGTCAGGGTGGGACATGCAAGAGCCCAAGAAGAAGATCTCCTCCTTTTGTTACACTGCTCTCTTGGTAGCATGTAGCTGCAGCAGCACAGCTCCATCAGTGCTCCCAGCGGAATACAAGCAGCCCTGAGCCTCCTGGGAGAAGCCTATGCTTCTCCCAGCATAGGAGAATGCTCCTATGCATAGGAGAATGCTAGTGCAGGCCTGCAGTGCCTAGTTTCGAAGATAAGAAGCATTGCCATGGGAAAAGTCTTCACTGTAGCTTCTCCCCATGTGGCTTCCTGTGTTTATTTATTTATTATATTTATACCCCGCCTTTTTTCCTGGAAGGAACCCAAGGCGGCTTACATAATCCTCCTCCTCCTCTCCATTTTACCCTCACAACAACCCTGTGAGGTAGGTTAGGCTGAGAGTCAGTGACTGGCCCAAAGTCACCCAGTGAGTTTCATGGCCGAGCGGGGATTTGAACCCGGATCTCCCGAGTCCATGGGAGATGTGTTATCTAAACACTAAGTATTATCATTATTTTGCTGTTACTTTAGAGAGGTGTATGCTTTTCCCCTAGCCCAAGCCATTTGGATAAAAAGAATTGTGTAAGAGTACCAAAATTATACTGGGCTAATCAAGATATCAGTTGATTTAAATAAAGGTGTTTTGCAAAATAATATATGGCATTAAAGTAGTGAAGTAATGAAGACGTTTCCTGGGTCCCCTCCCCCCACCCCCAAACCATAATCTTTTGGGAATAAAATCAAATTAAAAGGACTAAGTCACTGGCTGTTACAAGCAGCAGCTACCAGGCACTACCAGTAAAAAAATGAAAGCAAACCTGTTTATCATGTTTGTTTAATCTAATTTTCAAAGTAGGACAACCTTCATGCAGAGTGTTCAGAATCTAATTCAGATGAGTCATATCCGCTTTCTGTTGTGGATGTGTAAAGTGCAATTTAACCTAATTTAATTACTAGTTAGATAATTTTAGTCTAGTAGCATATAACTCCATGTTTATTTTGACTGTATGCTTATTTTATACCCACATCTTGGATGCTTACAGAATACAAGGTAGCTACTGGAGCCCTGGGGCAAATCTACCCTCTTGAGTGGTGCCACCTGCCCCACACCCCCGGTCGCCCACCCCAGAAGAAGTGGATGTATGAGCACAAATTCTCATTTGTGGCAATGAGAATTGGCAGAAGGCTATTATTTCTTTTATCTTTATTAGGGCGGCGGGGGGGGGGGGACATTTACCCATCCTCCACCATACCCTTGTCAAAGTTGCCCTCCAGCAAAACTAAGTCAGAACTGTAGAAAAGATGAGGCTGCGTCATATGTGTTGTGCAGTGTATATACTCTGCTTTATGTACGTATATGGTTTCACATAATGGGAATTGAAAAAAAATCCTTATCTTCTCAGAGCCAAACTAAATGTGACCATGGCAGGTGTGTGTGTGTGTGTGTGTGTATGCATATGCATGACACTGCCCTGATTACAAAGACATGGGTGAAGGTTCAGTTGAAAAGCAAAGAGAATGTATGGGTGGGGAACACAAAACAACAACAAAAGGGCAACTAAGATGATCAAGGGGCTGGATCAACTCCCCTATGAGGAAAGATTACAGCAGTTGGGATTGTTTAGCTTAGAAAAAAGGAGAGTAAGGGGAGACATGATAGTGGTGTACAAAATTATGCATGGTGTGGAGAAGGTGAACAGAGATACCATTTTCCTCCCCCTTTCATAATACTAGAACCCAGTGGGGTCATCCCATGAAACTGATTGGTGGGAGATTCAGGGCAGGCAAAAGGAAGTACGGTACTTCTTCACACAGCACATCGTTAAACTATGGAATTCACTTCCACAAGATGTAGTGATGGCCACCAATTTGGAGGGCTTTAAAAGGGGATTGGACAAATTCATGGAGGATAAGGCTATCAATGGCTACTAGTCCTAATTGGCTATATGCTGGGGAACATGGGCGGTAGGGTGCTGTTACACTCCTGTCCTGCTTGTGGGATCCCGTGGGCAGCTGGTTGGCCACTGTGTGAACAGAATGCTGGACTAGATGGATCCTTGGTCTGATCCAGCATGGCACTTCTTATGTTCTCTCCCACCACTTACACTTCCCTGGATGCCCTGTTGCCAAGCTCTTTTCTTCCATACTTCTGTGACATCAAAGCTCAGTTGAGGAGAAAAGCACCATGGGATTGTGGCGGGTGGAGTGAGAAACTGTCGTGTGGAGATATGTTGCAGTTGGTGTGGAGGGGTTCTGTACTTCTCCCCGCTTTTTTCTTCATGATTGCAGAAGGTACATGATTAAACACACACAAGTGTGTTTCATATCTAGTTTGACCCTAAGTGACATCCCCTGCTCTCATATTTGCACAGGATGGAGGAGTTTTATTAATGACCTCCCACCCCACCCCCTCAACTGGCTTCTACATTTTAAGAGAGATTTTGAGATACTGGGTTCAGTAGGTTACAAATATTTGGGATGAGAAGTTAGAGCCCACTCTGAAATCCAGCAAATGTGGGACATTTTGACCTCTGGTGGTAAACTACAGTAGCATCTACATAAGAATGCCTGGCCCAAGGTGCCTGAAAGTTTCTGCTAGATTTGGATCAAATTCTGTTTAGCAGAGCCAGCTGTGGTAAGTTGTAGAAGGTTTACTATATGATGCAAATGTTGGTGTTTTGGCTATTGCAGTCATAAAAAGACCTGATGGATGGTTATAAAATAATTTAAAGGGTTTTTCCCCTTTATCTGGCAGTATAGCAAAAATAGTTTTTCATCTCTCCTTGAAATTCTGCTGATACCTTTAATAAATATTTACTAGTTAATAGAACATTAATTTAACCGGGGGTGAGCGGAGAAATCCAACCCCATCTCCTGCATTTAGGAACATAGGAAGCTACTGATTGAGACTATTGGTTGTCCTAGCCCAGCAGCTCTCCAGGGCTTCAGGCAGGTGTTTTTGCAGCCCTACATGAAGATGCCAATGATTGAAACTTAGACCTTCTGCATGTAAGGCATGTGCTGTACCACTGTGCCACAGATCCACATTGTGCTTCTCCCTTACCTCCTCCCCCTGGCTGCAAATATTTGGGGCTCTCTTCAGACACTCTGTAGGCTAGTACTCTTCAGCTCTTCCACATACTAGATCTTTAATCCCTACCTGAAACACTAGATCCACTTTAAAGTTTACCCTATATATTTCAGTTCTCCTCCTCTCACTCTGTTTACACTTCTCTTTAAAAACTTAACTATAAGGGAATGTGGTGGTGGCAATGATCCTTGTGGTGCCTACCTCATAGGGTTTGATCCAGTTTAGGGTCATCACCAATTTGAGTTGAATGCCAATTCAGTGGCCATTTTGAGAGGCATTGCCTGGAATATCCCTGAAAGCTACTGAGCGGGATGCTCTGTAGACAATGACCTGGTTTTCACATAACAACTAACAATGGGTTGTTTAACACATGGGTAGCTGGGGCCATATGGGAGTGAGTGACCATGCTGCCTCCCAACTGCTCACTGCTTCCGCTTTGTTTCCAGTCTAGGAAACAACCCAGGAGCCAATTCTGGGTTGTGCTCTGTGACGTGCAAACCTGGAGCTCTGGGTTGTTGAAGGAGAAACAACCCAGAGTTTGAACCCATGGTTTGTTGTTGGGTTAAAACTCTGGGTTGTTTCTCCCTTACGTTGCACACCCAGGATTGGGGCGTTCCTGTGTTTAACATTGCATGGTTCTCTAGAATACCACTGAATGCTGCATGGTATACTCAGTTGGGCAGCCTTCCCCATCCTGGGTCCCTCTAGATGTTTTGGACTAGAACTCTCAACAGCCCTAGCCAGCACACTCAATGGTCAGGTATGATGGGAGTTATAGTCCAAAATATCTGGAGAGGCCCAGATTGGGTTAGGGGGGGGGAAGGAGTTACTGTATTTTCAGTCATTGGAACAATTGGGATGGTCTTGAACAAACCTGCATGGTGGCAGTTATGTTGGAATAATCATACAAGTTTTGAAAATTATTGTTAATTAGGCTTTGTTATTTAGGTTTTCACTAATTGTTAATTAGTGTTAACAGTGCTAGTTATAATAAAATTGTTTACTGGGAAGAAAGAACCTCATGTGTAAAACTGCATATGAGAAAACCATTTGGAGCCCAGGAAAACTCACTATTCCCACAGATGCCCATAAATGTATGCATGTATGTATGTGTGGTGGTGTGTGTGTATGTATGTATGAGAGGGAGAGAACGATGTTCATAGAGGTCTTGTCATTCTGCTAAATAGTGGCACGAAATTTGTCTCATTGTCAAACAGTGGTGTGTGTGTGTGTGTGTGTGTCTCCTACTCTCCCTCTCTCCAGCCAGGATGTCAAACGCAGCTCACGGGTTTCTTTGTAGAGTTTTATTAAGCAAAAGCAGGGCAACTCAGGTGGTTGCAGAAAAGTGTCACACAAAAGTAAAGAAAGTGATTCAAGACCCTTTATCTCCTCCATGGGAGGTCAGGAAGATTAAACAGTTGATTCTGCACTGAGGTGTTTCGCGCTTCCTCACCCTCAAACTAGAGAACCGACTCCGCCCCTAAGGCGGGTCAAAAGTCTTGTTAGCCAGCCAAGCTGATCGAGGAAGAGATGTCAGCTGTTCTTGCCTACGTAATTTAGTAATTTACGCTGTTCTCAGGCATCAGTTACTGAGGCTGGTCCCCCCCCCCCGTTCCCTCGCCTCTGCCTTCCCTTTCCCCAGAGATTCTTCTCCCCACCCCACCCCACCCCACCCCACCCGCCACGGCCTCTAGCTCTAACCTTGACGGCGCAGCTGGGCCCTGGTTATCTTCACGGAGAGGCATCTCTGCAGCCTCCTCTTCCTCTTCCCCCTCCCCGTCCCCATCTGTTCCAGGGTCCATTCCCACGGAATCTGACCAGTGCTGTTTTGGAGTTAGGCAATCAGAACTGGAGGGGCTAGGAGAGCTAGCCCCGACAAACACAGCAATCCCCCATCCCACCAATAATTCCAAAATAAAATTTATGTCCAACTTGTAGTAAATGTATTTATTCAATTATCCAATTAATTTCATTTAGTATTCAGGAAACATTAGCAGACAAAGGGTTGAACAGCGCAATCCTATGTGGGCCTCCCGGGTAAAGGTGTATAGTATTGCTTTTTTTCAATACAGACTGTGCGTGCATTGACATGCATGCTCAGGGGTGCAGATCCTCTTTCAGGCTGAGGGCGGAATTCCATTTCAGAGAAGCTTTTGGGGGCTGCATACCAGTGGTGGGTGGGGCCAAAGGCAAAAGGGGTGGGGCCAAAATGACCAATTTGAGCTTAAAGCTCGTACTGCAAGTAACTGAGTCTAAGGAGAGGCATTTGTTTCTTTTGTAATGGGGAAAATGCTGCACAAAAGCTGGGAAACTACCAAATAATCAGTGTTTGAGAGAAAGGCGGTGGGGCCGGGGGAAGGAGGTGGGGCCATCTGGGGAACACCAGAAGGCTAGATTGGGAGCCAAGGAGGTCTGGATTTGGCCCCCGGCTTGCAGTTATGCAGCCCTGACATAGCTTGTGTTTTGCTCTTAGAGCACAAGGAGATGTACATTTTCAGAAAGAACTGCAGAGAAACAGCCCATATGAATGAAAACAGAACAATTGAATATTGTAAAATTATTGACAAAGGAGTAGTCTTCATTGCATAGTGAGTGGCTGCTGGGAGGATGTAAAAAGAGCAATAAAGCAAAAGTAATGAAGGTGTAACATTACTATTCTACAAAAAGCATGTCTCAAGAAGATTAGCAAAAGAAAGAAACAGAGGAGAGACAATATAACAGATGTAGGACAGTAAACAGAGGCAGGCAGGGTGGAAGGGATACAAAGGAAGAGGAAATAAACGGAAAGTCAAACAAATGTAGATATACATAAAAAAGCAAAAATGCCAAAAGTGAACTTTTATTTTAAGTTTAAATATCTGCTTCTGAAGGAGAGCTCTGTATAAGTAAAAACTAATCATTCCAAGGCAGACCGTGTATAGTCTGGTTGAACGACAGGGTTCAGTGGACTGAATCACTTGATTGAATCAGGGGAGGGATTGTTGGACGTTGCTTAGCAACAGGTTTGTATTCAATTCTAACACTCCTCTGACAGACTAGTCTAGAGTTAAAAGACTTAACTGATGCTTGCTAGGGTTTAGCAATGAAAAGACTGACCTGTGTATTTTCCTTACCTCAGAAGTATAAGTAACGCTTAAGAAACTGCACTTCTGTAACCATCAAGCCTTAGTACCTGAGTAATCTTCTTATAGAGAGCCAGTGTGGCATAGTGGTGAGAGTGTTGGGCTGGGACTCGGGAGATCCGGGTTCTAGTCCCCGCTCAGAGATGAAACTCACTGGGTGACTTTGGGCCAGTCATTGACTCTCAGCGTAACCTACCTCACAGGGTTGTTGTGAGGATAAAATGGAGAGGAGGAGGAGGATTATGTAAGCCACCTTGGGTTCCTTGCAGGAAAAAAGGCGGGGTATAAATATAATAAATAAATAAATAAAAATAGTTATTTATCTTTTAAAAGCATCTACTTACAAACAAGTCCTCTGTGTGTGTGTGTGTGTGTCTGAGAGAAGTCTGCTGCTGCTTTTGTGCTCTGCCATCACTATTCCCTATATAACCATGTAAAAAAAGGTCATGGGCATGACCTAGCATTTCTTATTTAGAAATTAAGCCACATCCTGTGACAAAAGTTCTTGAATTCATGCATTTTTATAGAAAGAAAAAACACACAATGCCAAAAACAAAAACAGCAAATGTATCAAAGCTTTTAAGATGTCAGGGAACAGTTGCTTCTGCATGCATGCATGTTTTTTAAATTAAAAAAGGCAATTCAAGCTCTGAAAACAAAACAAAAAATACCACTCTTTTGCTAAAATTGAAAGAACTAATTATTGCTTCTATGATAGTATGGTATTTTAAAATATTTGTACCCTGCCTTCTGTCAAAAGTTCAAGGTGGCTAACAAAGTCAAACAGTAAAAACAAGTTAAATATTAATTACAAAACCTATATATACAGCAGGTATCGCACTATATTCCCCACAACAATTTTGCAGAGCCTGTCTCCATAGGCAAGATCCTAAGTATGAGGCTGGCAGTGACAGACAAATATTTAGAAAAATGATTTCCATGGCTCAGCTACTTAAAAATTTCCCAACAATATCTGGACTCCAGCAATATAGTAACTTATTTATATATTAAATGTTATATCTATGTGGCATTGTAATAGGGATAAACAAAGATTTCACTATATTATTTAGAATATATTGCAACACTTCCCTGTATTATTATTATTATTATTATTATTATTATTATTGGATCTTAGCAATGTAAGTGTGACATTATAGGTATCTTTCTCTGAAACAAAGTGAAACATATAATGCTGTTGCATTGATTTTGATATTAAATTGTTTTTGGTTAAAATATAAACACACATAAATGATTTTAAAAAATAAGTATCTGTTTAGTCTGTTTATTTTTATATTTTGTTGTTATTTTGTTGTTATTGTACTGGTTGATTGTGTAGGAGTGGATGATGAATAGTGTATATGAGGCTTTGAGTGAGTGTGGATTTGTTTGTGTTGTGAATGAGTACTGAGAGTGTGCAATAAGTGTTGGTGTGGTGGGATGTGCAGGGAGGACCCTGACGCAGGGACCCATGGAGGTGGTGCCGCCATCCCGGTGATTTAGAGTTGAAGGAGATATGGCAGGAGGAGGGGATTGGGACATCAGAGTAGAATGGGCTACAGATGTTTATACACTGTTCCCCTTCTAACCCCCCTCCTCTAGCTCTCACATATCTGGTGGCCCATCTGCTGAGCCCTCCTGTCTTGTGGTGCTGCTATTTAATGCCAGATTGATCCGCAGTAAGACCGCACTCATTCACGATTTAATCGTGGATGAGAAGGCCGATCTGGCGTGTATTACTGAGACTTGGGTGAGCTGGGTGGACCAGAGCTGACTCAGCTCTGCCCACCTGGGTACTCGGTGCAGCACCAGCATAGGCTGGAGGGCCAGGGTGGTGGAGTTGCCGTGATTCACAAAAGTTCCACCTCTGTCACCAGGAAGCCGCTTTACCTTGGAGTGGGCCTTGAGGGGTTGCACTTGGTGTTGCACCATAGAGACAGATTGTGGATGCTGCTGGTGTACCGCCCACCCTGCTGCCTGGCATCCTCCCTTACTGAGCTGGCAGAGGTGGTCTCGGGTGTGGTGTTGGAGGACGGTGGTCCTGGGTGACTTTAACTTCCATGCCGAGGCTGCTTCTGCAGCTTTGGCTCAAGACTTCATAGCCTCCATGACATCCATGGGGCTGTCTCAGTTTGTCGTTGGCCCAACACATGAAGTGGGGCATACCCTTGACTTGGTCTTTGCTCCAGGCTGTGAGATGGGTCTGGAAATTGGGTGTGTGTGTATCCAAGTAACCCCATTGTCATGGTCAGACCATTTCCTGGTGAGGTTTGAACTGACGGCATTACTTCCCTCCTGCAGGGGTGGGGGCCCCATTTGGATGGTCCGCCCTAGGAGACTGATGGAATCCCAAGGATCAATTTCAGTTGCTGTGGCATCAATTTCAGTTGCTGTGGCCTGATGATGTAGACAAGGTGCTTGCAGCAATGTGACTAACCACATGCCCTCTTGATCTTTGCCCCTCCTGGCGTATAAAAGCTAGTCCGGGGGTGGTTGGCTGGGTGGGTTCAGGGAGTGGTAAATGCATCCTGCTGTCCTTAAGGAGGCAGTAGTGCGACCACTCCTGAAAAAACCCAACAGTATTTGGTAACTATCGCCCAGTTGCAAATACCCCTTTCTTAGGAAGGTTCTTGAGAGGGTTGTGGCGAAGCAACTAGAGACACTCTTGGAGGATACTGATTATCTAGACCCATTCAAGTCTGGGTTTCAGCCTGGTTATAGGACTGAATCAGCCTTGGTCACCCTGTTGGGTGACCTTTATCGAGTGAAGGATAGTGGGAGTGTGACCCTGTTAATTCTACTCAATCTCTCAGCAGCTTTCGATACCATTGACCATGGTATCCTCCTGGATCGACTCTGTGGGTTGGGCACTGGAGGCACTGTGTTACAGTGGTTTCAGTCCTATCTGTGGGGTCGATTTCAGAGAGTAAGTTTGGGTGACTATTCCTCGGACCCTTGGCAATTTCACTATGGGGTTCCGCAGGGTACCATCTTGTCCCCAATGTTGTTTAACATTTATATGAAGCTGCTGAGAGCAGTCATTAGGGGATTTGGAGCTAAGTGCCATCAGTTCGCTGATGACACACAGCTCTATATCCCTGTGACAACGGAATCAGGAGAGGCTGTGGAAGTCCTGGATCAGTGCCTGAACTCAGTGACAGGCTGGATGAGGGCCAATAAACTGAGGCTGAATCCTGGCAAGACGGAAGCCCTGTGTGTGAGTGGTTCCCGAGTCTGGGAGATAGGCTCATTGCCTGTTCTGAATGGGGTCCTCACTGTGGGAGGCTGTGTGGATCTGGGGTTGGCCTCCACAGCCACTTGCGGACCCATCGCTAGAGTTTACACAATTTTATACAGTTTCTTTATATAATCTTGTAGTTTTTGTCTTGGAGGACAATCTTGCTCGGTCACGAGTGATCGCCTACTACTACTCGACTGACCTCGCTCCTGTATCTTGTTCTCTGACTACTTGAAGATTAGTTTGGAGAGCCAAAGCAAATAAACAAGGTGATTCAGTCATTTTCTAAATTGTATTTCTTCTCCCCCTCCTTGACTCCTGGAGGGGGTTCTGCCCTTCCGCCCATAATGGTAGAACTGCCCCTGATCAGTTTATTGCCGGCTTTCCTCCCAGTGATGAATATTTCACTCGCATGCGAAGTTTTATTTTTAATTAGCTGATCCGGTACAGCAGTTTCCAAGCTGGGAGGTGGCAGCTAAAATTATCATATAAAAACCATGACTGAATTCAGTCGCAGTTTTTAAAAAGTATAACCTGAAGCTCCTTATAACCGATAGGCTAACACTGATTTTCTTGATTTCTGGAGTGATGCAAAGGGGAGAAGGTATCTGTTGAAAGGCTTCTTGCCAACATAACTTAATTCTAGATCACACCAGGCAACAAACAAAAATAGACCTATTTGATATTGGCAATTACTTAAGCTAAACATGTGCAGTGTCCTCTGTAGAGTCTCCTTTAATTCCTTTTTAATTCTCATGGATTTATTTCATTGGCTTTCTTGTTTTTGCTATCTTTTTCATTGCTGAACTGAGTATTCTTTAGTTATAAAATAAAAGAACATAGTCTGGTTAGATAATTATGATGGTGCTTTAAAAAAACAAAGATATTCATTTTGGTCCACGGGGGGGGGGGAATCCAAAATCCACTGTTTCACAATACCTTCATTAGGACCAACCAAAATACCACAAAAGATTGTGCAAGCTTTTGAGTTCTCCAGACCTCTTCATCAGGCTAGGTGGTGGTATTGTATTTTTATTGTGGCTTTAATTTATTTGTTTTTATACTATGTTTTATTAAGATTCTGTTTTATACTGTGTTTTAATTAAAATTCTGTATTGTTAGCCACCTTGAGAGCCATGGGGGTGGGGTGGGAAAGGCAGGATAGAAATTAAATAAATAAATGATACATTCAGAAAACTGGAGATGGAGGAAGAAGAGAAAAATCCAGAAATTAGGCCAGAAAAGTCCAAAAAGTAGGCCAGATCTTGTAGCTATGACGTCTGTAGTTTAGATTCAGTCTCATAAATGGAGATTGCAGACAGAATGAATCAGTCACTGGTAGGTGTTGCAGGTATCAGATTACACCTAGCATTGTGGAACAAAGAAGCAGTAGCTGACCCCCATGTCTAAAAACATAAAGGCCGGTTGTAACTCAGATCTGTCTCTTTCCATAGGTGAAATACACAGGTTCCTGAGTAGGCAGAGAGCAGAAGTAAAGGGAAATACGACAGTCTTTATATGAGGGAAGCTGGAGATTAATTTGTGGTAGTGCACTAGGTAAAAACAGCAATTGAAGCCAAATGGAACCCTCAGAACACAAAGTCCCTCTTCATCTTGAAAATCATCTTGATTTTTTTGAAAATTATACACTGATGCTGTGGCCGATCCCTATAGTTTTTACACACCCTCCTCCTCCTCCTCCTCCTCCTCCTCTCCTCCATCTCCATAACTATCTGTATGTAATGGGCCTGTTTTAAAATATATCTGTTTGAGCACTTTTGTAGACAAGCTTCCAAGAATGGAATTTGCACACCATTTTCGCCTTCCCTGCCCCTGAGAAGTGTCCTGTTGCCAAGTCAGAGTAACTGATAGACCATGTGAAGATCAGTATTTAGGTTTGTTAATAATTGTTCACTTTTGACCTTGTGCAGGGATCCCAGCATGCAGTGTGCGGCGTGTTTTGTTTAATCTCTCAGGTGTGGTTGTTTAAACTCCAGCCAATACTAAGATTGATAAAACTGCTGCCCGTGTGGTTCACACACAAGAAAAAGAAACGGAACTGAAACTTAATAGACATACAGCAGTTACTTCGGTCTTGTGATCTCCTTCTGTTCTGCTGTTTAGTCCCATTGTTTAATGTCCTTCCTCTATCACAAATGGGTAATTGACAGTGCACACCTGTATATGTCTGTTCAGAACTAAATCCCGTTGAGTTCAATGGGGCTTACTCCACAGTAAGCAGGTGAAAGATTGCAGCCGTATTTAGCTATTTGCTAAAGGATTACAGTAGAAAGAAATGCATAATGAGCCTCCATTCTGTGTCAAGGGGTACATGTCCTGTTCTCACCTTTCACTATGCAGAGCCCAAATGGGGGGGAAATGGAGAAATATTTAATTGCATTAGCATGTGGCACTACTATACTAATAGTGCCAGAAAATGCTTGTGCAGTGCAAGGAGAAATACAACTAGAATGATCATTTGTAGATCCAGTTCATTTCTCCTGTATTAAGTTGATGGGATCCATAGGGAGACAAAAGGGTGTATGTAGTTAAAGAGCAGGCAGTTGATTGGTTCTTGGACTGTTTACATTATAAAGAACAATAAGAGCACTTGAAATTCTGTCACGGTGATTAGGAACATTGATTATAGCTAGGCGCAAAGGACTCTTCATCCTACTGAAAGTTCATCTTTCTCAGTGTCCCATTTTATCATAAATAAATAAATAAATAAATAAAATATCATTTTATAATATAGCATGATAGATATTTGAAAAGAATGGACTTAGGTGTGCCTCTCTGCAAAGGATTAGTCTGCTGTAAGCCTCAATTTTTTGAAATCCATTCAAGGCAGTTTTGGGTTTTGTTTTTTGTTTTCAATTGCGTGTGCATTTGCAAATTGTGGCTTAAACTAACCAAGGCTGGATCCAGGATTGAGGGCCCTGGGCAAGGTATCCTTAGATGGGCTTACCTGGAACCAGTGGGAGGGAGCAGAACACCAAACAGTCCTCCTAGTAGCACCAGGCGGTCGGCCAGCTGTAGTCACCATTTTAATTTCCCACAGTGCCCTCAACATAGATAGCATTGCTCCGGGGCATTGTGGGGAATTAAAATGGAGGCTAGACCCAACCACCTGGCACTGTTCAAAGTGCGGGGCCAGGAAAAAATAAATCAGTCGTGGGCCCTGGCGGGGTACTGGGGCCATGGCAGAAACTGCCCAAGGATGCCAGGCGTTGTGGTTTATTTATTATTTAGTTTACCGTAAGTATTTGTATGCCACTCCTCAGCCAGGAATGCTCCCAGAGAGGCTTACATATAGTCAACTGAACAAGACAGTCCCTGCCCGCACGCTTATAATCTAAAAAGACATGGTACACAAGGAAAAAGGAGGAAAGGGGGGGGGGATTAATTCTGTTAGCAGGGCTGGTGAAATGGCCCTGCGCTCCCTCTCATCTCCCTCTGCACAGCCTGCTGGAATGGCTGCTGGTGGTGACAGTTGAGGGAGGAGGAGCCTTCATGAGGCAAGTCTTCAGCAGGGCTGGTGGAATGGCCCTGCGCTCCCTCTCACCTCCCTCAGCAAAGCCTGCTGGAATGGCTTTTGATGCCGGCTCTGGGGCTACAGCAAAACTGAATGGGAAAGAGGAATGCCCAAGTGCGAGGGGAAAGGAAGAGGAGAGAAGTCCTTGATCAGCCTTCCTCATCTTGACACTCTCAAGATGTGTTATACTATAACCCCCATCATCCCCAGTTGGCTGGGGACGGTGAGAGTTGCAGCCCAACTCACCTGGAAGGTGCCAGGTTGGGGAAGGCTGCTGCTGATCATCCACTTGTGGGCTTGCAGCCATGCAGTGTTACATCTGCACCAGCTTCCTGACTTCTGGCTTTCAGGCCAGAAGGCAGAGAGGACCTTGCAGGAGCAGGTTTCCTCCTGCTCTTCTGGGAGAATGTGGGAATGTTCTTGTGAATTTCCTCTGAATTTTTTATTTATTTACGGGGCTGCTGTAACAATGAAACGTGGAAGTATTCATGTTCGTGGTGCCATCACCAAAGGCACATGGGCGGCAAACCTGTGAACATTTATTTACCTGGTAGTAAAGCTCATTGGACACTGTGGGACTTACTTTCAAGTAAGCATGCATAGGATTGCACAGTTGATGTTTATAATCCAATACTGCACCTGAATCCAATCTTGGAGGTATGGGGGAAGCTTGGTGAAGAGTGTGGGGCCTTGCCTGACAGCCTCCAAATACTTTAAGCACTTGTGTTAAAAAAAAAAAGGGTTGGATCCAGTGTTTGCTCTAGTGGTGTATTGGTAAATGCTGAAGTGCAGGCACTCATCTTGACAGTCCCCATAGCCACACCCCCAACTAGAGTTTGCTTGTGGGCTTCCCATGGGCAACTGGTTGGCCACTGTGTGAACAGAATGGTGGACTAGATGGACCCTTGGTCTGATCCAGCATGGCTCTTCTAATGTTCTTAGAGCCCAAAAATGCAGGCAGTGGTGTTGATCCATATCAAGAAAGCAGTTTTAGAGTTTTGTCTCTACCAGGAGCAGGTCTTTGGTAAAGCTAATGGGTATTAATCGCCCAATCAAGACCAAACCACTTCAAAATACTCTGCATTGCGGCAGGGAACAATATACTGTTTTTTTTTTAAAAAATTAATTCCCCCCTCTCCCACATACTGTGAGTATTACAGCTAAACAAAGAGGCTACAGGCAATTCTTAGTGGGTGGCAGATGACATCAGCATCCCTGCTACTAAAAAAGTGCCGGCGCTGTGTCCCTGCGAGCCCTGGCTGCACTACACCACTGGTTTACTCCATCCTGCAGGGACACTCCCTGAGCAGAGTGCTATACAGCAGTGTTCTCCAACCTTGGGTCCCCAGATGTTTTTGGCCTACAGCTCCCAGCATGCCCCAGCCAGCGTAGCTGACTGGGGCATGCTGGGAGTTGTAGGCCAAAAACATCTGGGGACCCAAGGTTGGAGAACACTGCTATACAGGACATTGGTTGGTGAGAAGGGCAGGAAGGTGATTTTTGCCGATTCCTCCCCTGCGGCCCCCAGCACAACTTCCCCATGATGTTCTGGAGAGTCCCAAACTCTCCAGACCAGATGGGGGAGCATAGGGCTCTGAGGAAGGGGGATCAGCAAAAAATGCCTCCTCTTACCTTCCGCCAGTGAAAATGCTCCACTGGATCAGAAGCCTTTCATGGACGGAAAGGGCCCTTCCATTCATTGGAGGCAAATTCTGGATCCAACCCCATATATATATACCCCATATATATATATGCCGCTGGGTTAGTTGGGGGTACCTTTTTAGTTACTGGAACATTTTTATTTTTTATTTTTTCATCTAACCACTCCTACTTACTACAGTTTTCTCTACTTTCTACCTCTCCATTGTCATTCTCGCTGGATGGATCTATAAATCTGTAAGAAAAAAAATAATGCTGAAGACAACACATGTTTCCTTTTTTAATTCTTCAGATTTTGAAGAATCTGAATTCTTCAGATTCACAAGAAAGATGTCTCTCCTGAACTCTTTTTGCATCGCCTGTTGATGCTTCCTTTTTTCTTTGAAAAATCAGCAAGTTTTACTGAATGAGTAGGAGAAGGAAGTGCTGTGGCTGAGAAAGGCAGATGGCGTGTTCACGAGGAGAGACACAGCTTCTGTGATGCTTTTTAAAAATGATTCTGCAGTTCCTTGCTTTAATAAGAACCCAGAGCTGTGTTTCTAAGGAGAATTTGGAATGGAAGATTATGCAGCAGAAGTTAAGGGGAAGTATAGCTTTGTGTCAGATGCCCAGCCCTGCCCAGAGAAAACACTTTTCACTGGGAAGAATATAATGTGGGTGTGGGCATATATGCAAACCCAAGACACCCCTGACATCACTCCTTGTGGAATCACTTGTGGTAGACCGACAGGAGTACAGCATCACAACTTGGATATTTACAAAGCTGGTTATTTGTTGTAGCTCGCCACCTAGATATTTGATACTGGGATTTTGAAAACGATACGCAGACCCATGCAAGGTTGGTGCACAACTGCCGGCTTCTGGTTCTCTCACCCTTCAAAAAATGGTGGTTGATGTCTGCAAATTTCAGATATTTTTCTAACACTCTGTATGTGTAGTCCAGGGTGTGTGCTTAGATTTTTGTGTGTTTAATTGTATCTTAAGTGAATTTTACTGTTAGCTGCCTTGAGTACCATTTTGGGGTGGTAGGGGGAAGAAAGGTGGAATATAAAATAAATACATACATATATACATTTTTCTAAACAAGTGGAGAGAAGTGAAACCTGCAGCAAAACGTTCCAGGGTCGAGTGCTTCTGTTCACTGTTCCAGTTAGTCAGCCACACCCTCCTCCACAAAACTCCATTCCGTTCCCCTCCCACCTGATTTTCTGTTGCTCCCGCCCAACACACATACACAGTCAGTCAGTATTCCATTGCCACTTAGCATGCTCAGTTCTCACTGGACGCTTTTTTGAGTCCCCCTCCCTTTAAAGTTTTTCTAAAGAATTTTTTGTACTTCTGCAAACCTTGGTGTTTCCCTGAGCCTGTTGATAGCTCCCTCTTTTGTGTGGATGGTGCAGTTTTGAAAACATACAGGATGGTTTTACAGAAGGAGGTGTCAGGTGCTGCCTCCACCTGCCTCTGTAGACAAGCTAGTAACTTGTAGTTTCAATCAATTCGCTTTTATTATGAAAAAGTTACAGACAAGCCAGCATTGCTTCAGGCTACAGACCAGATCTTCTTGCAGTCAATAGAAACAAAAGATTCAAGCAGAATTTACATAGTACAAAGTCAGTTCCCTAGGTTACAGTGGCATGAAAAAGAGTTGATAGGAAAATAGGGATGGCTCCAAATTTAGGGATGCGCTGACTCTGGGAAGGCTGGCTCATTAGAGCTCAGCTGACTTCCTGCTCGCTTCTGATCCAGTGATTGGAAGCAGGCCAGGGGTTTTCTGCAGACTTCCATCTCTAAAACAGGCTGTGGTTTGCACATTTTTAAAAGACGCTTAAGGAAATTTGCGCAAATCATGCTATTTGCACAAATTTATGCAATTTGTGCAAATTTACACTAATTGTGCAAATCATGGCATTTTGATTGTTTTGCACAAATTGACATATGAAAAGCACATGGATCTAGCACACTTTGCATAAAATTGGCCAATTTGTGCAAATCGCGCAAAGACCATGTGCTTTTTTGGTGCTGATTTGCGCAAATTGCATAAATTTACACAAATTTCCTTAGCGTTTCTTTTTTTAAAATGTGCAAATCACTGCCCATCTTAGAGGCAGCAGTCTGCGAGCTGGCTCGACTTGCACCGTAGTGAATCGGCACCAGTGCAGGGCTGGCAAACCAGAATCCGGGGGGCTGAATTGTGAAAATCCATTAGATTTTCATCCTTCTGTTGGATTCCTCATGCATCCCTAGCTACGACCCTCCTCGTTCAAACCGAGCAGGCTACCATGCCCTGCCCTCAAGGTGGGCCTTTCCATTGGATGGCCCGCCTGCCTGCCAGTCTCTTTGTGTGTCAGGTTATGTTGCATAACTTGCATTGCTCCTCCCTTCTGACACCTAACCCGTGGATCTTTGATTCCCACCTTCTCTTCCTCTTTGCTAGGAGCCTGCTTTCCCATGATTTCAGAGGGACCACTTTGGCTGCCCTCTGGCAGATTAGACGCCAGTGGGCTGGCCTTCTCTCTATCAAAGTTATTCTCCCCTATCTCCTGCTCCCTTGACACCTTGCAGCATCTTCCCTTGCCCACTCCCAGTCAGACTCAGAATCAGTTCCCAGGTCTTCTTGAAGCACTTCTGAAGAGGTTTTGGGCCTAATCCCTACACTTGGAGAACTGAGATACCTTAGTAGGGGTGCACGATTCTCCAGGACCTGACCCACCTCCAGCTCTGTGGATGCTATTGCTGCGCCTGCCAAGCTGGACCAAAAGTGGGTATGTGCTGCTCGTGGGCCGCTGTTTGTGTAGAAAATGCCATAAGATGTGTCAAAAGTGGCTGCAATTTGCACAAGTTACACAAATTGTGGCCACTTTTGGCGTATCTTAAGGCATTTTCTACGTAAACAGCAGCCTGCTGGGAATCTGGAAGTTGCTTACCTGGCTCGACTCGGGAGAACGCGAGTCGAGCCGGGGAAGAAGGTAAGTGAGACGGAGACCCTATTTTGAGGGTTGACTAATCCCATCAAACAACCCCTGTCACCTAGGTTCACATCACACAACAAGCCATGGCAAGCCGGCAATGTAAAAATGGCCCCCAGCACAACGCAACAGCCCCCATGGGTAAATTAAGTCATAGTGGGCTGATGTACTGTGCAAACAGCCCCTTTATATCACAAAAGCCCCACTCTCTCCCAACTGCCACCAGAAGGGCTTCTGAGGAACATCTTGCCCTGAGGAGATGGAATAAGAAGCAGACAGGGCTTGGTGAGCTGTTACCATGAAGATCCCAGTGGTGGCCCCTTCTTCCTGCAACTGCCATCAGAAGGACCTCTAAAGAAGCATCTTACCCTGAGGGGATAGGAGAAGAAACAGATTAATCTTGAATTCAAAAGAAGAGAAACTGCAGAAAAGAAGAAAGAAAAGAGGAAGAGGCCAGTAGAGAACAGGCCAGCCCAGAAGGACAATATATGCAGTGCCAACCTGAGTTCAGTTGATTTATTCCCATCCATCTGGGCAAGCTTCATCATCATGCTTGCTTTTTCCACCTCCTCCATCCCATTCTCTTTCCTTGTGTCTTGTGTCATTTTAGACTGCAAGCCTGAGGGCAGGGACTGTCTAATTATTAATTATTGTAAGCCACTCTGGGAGCCTTTTGACTCTAAAGAGTGGGATAAAAATGCTATGAATGAATGAATAAATAAATAAATAAATACCATGTGGAACCTTTGTGAAACATGATGTGGAATCTGGTTAACCATGCAACTTTTCTGGAGCCAAATAATGTGAAGAGCTAGGAATCCTATGGATCCATCAAGGGAAAATTGCAAATGGCACATAGGGTTTTTCCAGACGAGGTTTCATTGAGGAATCACCATGGCTCATTCACTCGCAGTTCATGGGTGATCCAGACAATGTTGTCGTCGTTTTGTAATCCACCCATGTTATCCCAGCAATTCTCCTGACTTTTTGCTTAATGTGGAAAACCCGTTAAGGAGGAAAAGATCGGAACAACTGCACATTTCTTTGATGGTGTGTACAGGAAAATACAGAGTGGAAGCAGGGTGAGAGGAATTGTCCCTGACAAAGGTGGATGACAATGTTTAAGATGCCCCTCCATCCCTGTTTGTTTGCCGTATATTTCTCGTTGCAGAGCCATGTCCTGCGCTTCTTCAAGCTCTTTGAAATGGCATTAGAAGCCACTTAATTACGTAATTGTTGCTTTTGCTGCTTTACTCTGGGAATGCAGTACTGAAATCACCAGCTTAACTTCGTAGTTGTTTTTTAAAAAAATAAAAAAATAAATAAAGATGTATGTTAGTGGTATTCCAGAAGAACAGACTTGCACGAAGACTGTAAATAAATAATAATAACTGTGTGAGTCAGCTTTGTGATGATTGTGGGGGTGGGGGTGGCGCTGAAGCTTTCTTCTTACAAAACAGGGAGAGGGGAACCCACTCAATCTGCTGTCCGCTACCCGCCAGTGGTCCCCCTTTCTAGCAGCCATCTTTGTTGGGAAACCAAGCAGGAAGTTAGAAGATGTAGAATAGCAGTATGCTCCATATTTCTAAAATAAGGAATTCTGAAATAGTGCACTACCGGTAAAAGTTTTTTTTTTTTTTTTTTTTTAGAAAAGCGGTATGTGCAGGCAAATTACACTCACCAACACACATGCCCAGAATGGAGAAATGTTACTGTGGGAGGTGTGCACAGCAATGGGAGGGACAGGGGAACAACACCTGGACACGTTCTGTCATGGACTGCCCCCCCTCAGGTGGATGCAAAATCCCACTATGCCCATTGATAAAAAGGGGCTCAGTGTGGATCGTGGGTTCAAAACTGCAGGCAACAAAACCCGGTACAGATACTGCCTAACCGAACCAAAAAAGAGCTGCATCTGGAAAAACCCATAATGTCTCCATGTTGTTGTGAGAGACCACTTCAAAGACTGAACCCACAAGTGCAAAGTCATCGATTGGAGTTGGCATTAGCTCATTTATATGCTGCACAGAGGAACCACTGCCAGAGGACTGTGTACTCAAGATTCAGTTTTTTATTTAATTTTTTAAAGGGGGAAATCCCCGCTCTTCTACACTTCCCCCGTAAAATACATTCTTGTTGAATGCAAAGCTGGTATAAAGTAGCAGCCTAGATGCTATCTTTCTACAGGGGAAATGTTGCAAGATCTTTTTATTTCCCCCCCCCCCCCGAATTCTATGCTAGTTGGTGGTTCTTGAAATCAACTTCTAGAATGATTTCTCCATGGTAACAGCTATCTTTGATGGCTGCTGAAAGAAGTCTGCAGATTAATTGAAATTTATCTCTCAAGCACTGGAATTTAACACTAGAATTGACTAGTGTATGTTTTGCTCTTGCTTGCAGATATTGCAGTGGTAGAGATGAGCGATGCTTTCCGTCAGCCTTCCCTCTTCTATCATCTGGGAGTCCGGGAGAGCTTCAGCATGGCCAACAACATTATCCTCTACTGTGATACAAATGCAGATTCCCTGCAATCACTGAAGGTAAGAGGTGCCCTTGTAGAATTGGGATTCTGGGTAGGTGTGGCTGGGACCGGAGAATCATTCAGGAAAAAATTATCATTGCATTGCTGCAAAATCCTCCATGTCCACCCAGTACCAGCAGCTGTTAAAGGACCCAAAGGAGGTGCTGCTAATAAAACAAACTCAAACTCCAAACACTACACTACACTACACTACACTACACACACACACACACAGACCTGCCAAGCATACAGCATTCTCTTTGGATGGGAAGAAAAACCTCTTTCAACCTTAAACTAGATTCTGACCATAAATGCATTTTAGCAATAAAAGCTTAACTATGTGATAGAAGGGAGTGTGTTGAAAGTAAAAATTAAATGTTATGCTAAGGCTGTGCTAAGGGGTGGGCAACTTTGGAGGGTCTGGGGGCCATTCTTGCCCCCCTGCAGGCCATCGCCAGCACCCCTCAACAGTGGGGGGGGGGAACCCCCGACAGTTTTCCGCCAAAATTTGGCAGCAAACTGCTATGGAGCAGTAAGTACCGTAGGTCAAATTTAGTTTGTTCTCAGGTTGCCTGAGAACAAGCTAAATGTGACCTATTTAGTGATCCGTAGTGACAAAGTGCTGATTTTTTGGCTGCTGTGAATTTCAGTAGTGGGGGTTGGTGGGGGCTTGATGCAATCTGTGGGATGCATGTTGCCCACCTCTATGCTAAGTGAACCTTAACAAATCCTGTCTCTTTCCATGCACCCCTGCTTTCTAGCAAGCTGCCTTGTACATTTAGCGTGGATAGCAGAAATATGAAATAGAATTTTTTAAATAAATAAATAAATAAATATTCAAGGAGGGATTCCACTCCTCCTTCACTCCTCTATATAAATTGTCTTATTTGGCCTTGTCCCATGTAAGCATGCTGCTTGAAGTCACAAGGTGATGTACTGCTTAACACCACACAGTTTTTAAAAATTCTTTCCCCTCACCTTTGTTTGCCCTCATTGATTCCCTGTTGCTCTTTTGAATCTGAAAGGTGCAAAGAGCAGTACAGAATCAATTCAAGGGCAAGAGATACAATGAAGAACATATCAAAATGAATGAAAGAGGCTCTGGTTTCGATATATAGAGTTAGAAGGAACCCAGTGCATCATTCCTCTGACAGGGTTATTCCTGTGGTATGCATTATTCCTGTGACAGGATAGCCTACACCAGGGGTGTGCACACAGTCACATATGCACGCACACTAAAGAGCAGCAGTATGTAGCATAATACCCAATTTATTAGGCCAGCTGACAGTCTAGAATAGTGAGCTGGCAAAGGGCAGTGTAGTGCTTAGCATGTTGGACTTGGCTGGAGAGACCTGAGATTGCACAAGAAACGAAAAGAGAGGGATACAAGATGTCCTCGGCATGAAAGCCAACAGCCTGGGAGACCTCAGCATGCATCACATCCGAGACCACCTCTGTCAGTTCAGGTAGGGAGACTGCTGGGTAGTAGGGTGGGCGGTACACCAGCAGAATCTCCAGTCTGTCCCACTGGCCCAGCACAAGATGTAAACACTCCAGACTATTGGGCAGATGGACAGGGAGCCTAGAGAGAGAGAGAAAGTTCTTATAGGCCACACCAACCCCCACCCTTCCCCGGTCTTCAGGTCTACCCTGATGCTGAACCATGTACCCCAGTGGGCACAACTTGGAGACACTAACTCCTCCCTGTTCTCCCGCCCAGGTCTTAGTTATGCATGCCAGATTGGCTGCCTCATCCACTATGAAATCATGGATAAAGGAGGTCTTATTCTGATCTGGCATGTAAAAGCAACATCCAGAGACCTGAGGGCAGGCTGATAGGGCAACCACCAATCTTGCGGGTGTGAGGAGGGCTGGAACACAGCACAGTTGTTAACTGTCTGAGCTGCATTCCCCTTACCTGGTTAGCCTTCCTCCCAATACCATATCTCCCTCTACCCATCACTACACTGATTGGGCCCCCCCACCAGGTCCCCCACTTAACCCCACATCCTCCCTCCCAGGCACATACCCAGGCCCTAAGAAGGGAAACCAATCCCCCACCAAGGACTCTGAATAGCCAAATTGACCAAGACGTTAGTGGGGTGGCCCTTGCCTTTGCTTTCCCCTGAAGTGGCTCCCCCCAAAGGGGCAACCCCCCCAAAGGGTTGACCCCACCACCCACAGCAGGGCTGGTTCTTTCTGAACCTCTTCCCAGAGCTGGTCCAAGCAAAAGTGAGGCTCTGTGCCGATCCAGCCGCAGCACAGTCCTCAGCTGCAAACATTCCGCAACAAGCTGCAACAGTCAAAGGAAGTAAAGCAAAGCAAGCAGAGCTAAGAAGAAAAAAAAGAAAGTATAAAAAGGCACTCCTGCTGGCAGGTAGTTGCAGATGAGGCAGATGACTCGATGTTGTCTGCCAGCCAGTCAAGAACAGTTGGTCCCTTAGGGATAAGGATTTCCCCTTCCCTTTCTATTAAGCCATCCCCCCACCCCACCCCACCCCAATGCCATGCCAGTTCATAAATGCATGGGATGGGCAGAAGAAGCGATGCTGGAACAGTGTCAAGCTGTGGGTATGCCAGCGTCGGCATCATATTACTCCAGCTCCGCAAGCAGCCGCACCAGCAGAAATATTCCACACGGACATGTAAATGGATCAATTAAATAAACTTGCTCTGCATATTGTGTGCTTTAACTATCTTGCTAACAGAGATTGGTAACATTTTCCCAGTCTAGGGTTGCCATCTTTTGTGCAGGGGCAGCTTTTTCCTGCACCTTTAACAACAGCCTGACATATATAAACTAGACATGTGGAGCTTTCCCCATTAGTTTGTTTCCGTGCCAGAAGAAGCTTCACTAGGGATACTTCCAGAAGGAGAGCTCCAGTTGCTAACAATCAAAAGGCATTGTGCAATGACTCCGTTTTTTCTTTCTTAACAGATTCCTTTTTTTTTTTGTAAGAAAAAATATGAAAGGAACAGTGGGGAAAGACGGGAGGGACACAAACTGAAGATGACGGTGTCTGGACTCCCTGTACAATTCTGTGAATGAGGCAGGGCAATTGCACAATAAAAGCCACCTCATCTGAAAGCAGCCCTGCTTAATTTTTGTGGCCCAGCCTCTTGTTAAAGGCACAGTGACTGTACTTGTTAGTATCTGAATGCAAGACATACATCACACCAGGGATGGGGACTCGGACTCGACGACTCGACTCGCGAGTCCAACTGAGTCCCCCTTCTGACTCAAGTCCCACTCGAGTCCCAATTTTTTCAATGGGACTCGAGACTCGACTCGGGACTCGAGCCCAAGGACTCCGCCATCGCCACCACCGCCGCCGCTCACGTCACCGCCGTTGCTGTCTCCCTCGCCGCCACCCGCTCGCAGCCACCGCCGCCGCCATCGCACGCCACGCCGCCATCACGCCGCCGCCATCGCACGCAGCCGCCCGCGCCGGTCCCTTCATCACTTCCGGCACAGCGGAAGTGATGACGGGACCGGTGCGGGCGGCTGCGTGCGATGGCGGCGGTGTGGCGTGCGATGGCGGCGGCGTGGCATACAATGGTGGCGGCTGCGAGCGGGTGGCGGCGAGGGAGACGGCGACGGCGGTGACGTGAGCAGCGGCGGGGAGCGGGTGGCGGAGGGAAAGCGAGGCGGCGGCGGCGAGGCGGCAGCAGGTGGCGGCGGCAACTCGAGCGGCACGGAGAACACTCTCCGCGCCGCTCAGAAGAGCGAGATTGGGCTGCGCTGCTGCTGCCGCCGCAGAGAACTACAAACCCAGGGAGGGCTCGTAATGCATCCCTGGTGCGGCGGCGGCGGCAGGAGCAGGGACGAGGGAAGGACCCGCCCATGGTAAGTGGGGGCAGCGGCGGCCCATGGAGGGAGCGGGAGGGTCTCCACGGGAGGAAGGGCAGCTCTTCTTCCTCTCGCGGAGACCCTCCCGCTCCCTCCATGGGCCGCCGCTTTGGGAGTGACTCGGGACTCAAGACTCGAGACTCGAGTCACCATTTTGGACCTTGGACTCGAGACTCGACTCGAGACTCGGGTCCAAAGGCTCGTGACTTGACTCGTGACTCGAGGCCAAGGACTCTTCAACATCCCTGCATCACACCAGCTTTCTTTTTATACCTTGGCCCAAGGGTAAAATCCAGCCCTCCTGGGGGTCCCAATCCAGCTCTTGGGGGCTTTCTCCAGGGAAAGGGGGTGAAGCTAGGGGAAGGGGGCATGGCCACATCCCCTTCCCCTGGCCTCACCCCCTTTCCCCCAACCACCAATCATTTGGTTGTTTCCCAGCTATTGTACATTTCCCCCCATTCTAAAAGGTTGAAATACTGCTGCTAAGGCTTTGTTCCTGGCAGTAAGAGCTTTAACCTAAAATATGCTGGTATTTTGGTCCCGCCCCCTTTACCTTCTGCCTCCTGAGAGCTTCTCCGAAGTAGAATTTGGTCCTCAGGCTGAAGTAGAATTTGGTCCTCAGGCTGAAAGAGGTTCAACAACCCTGCCCCAGGGAATGGACTCCCACAAGAGAAATGCCAAATTCCAGGGGCAAACATAACATTCAAACCAATTCAAAGTTCTTTATTAGTTAAGTATAATCTGAAATGCATACATAAATTATTTATACTTGGTTCTAACTCTCATGTGTATCCTTTTCTTTATAGGAAATTATTTGCCAGAAGAATAATGTAAGTATCTTTTTAAAAACAAAACAAAAATAATAACTCTTGTATGAATTTCTGTGACGTAGATGCTTGTTTAATGTCCTGTGACTTGTCTGAAGATTTAAACATTATTTCACTAAATTTTCTGCGGTACAGCTATTCTGTATACCCCTGCTGTTGCCTGAATTCCCATCAGCAAATTTTTGAAATCCTTTAATAAACTTGTTGTGTTTACCCAACCACATCATCCTTATGACCTTCCGCTGTTTGTTTCTTTACTGTTTCTTTCACACAGGCAAATTTTCTTGATTCTCTCATCTCACACACCCCTCTCCTTACAACTTCCCTCAGGGCTCATTTTAAGCTAGTTTTGCTTTCCTGCTCCTGCTTTTGCAAGCTGTGTACAGGCAGGCTGATAAGCTTCCTGCTTTAATGGGTGCTGGCAACTGTTAGAATGCATATAGCGCACAGCTATATAAGGCATCCTAGCCCTTGTACATCAGCAAAACCCTGGTGACCAGATGTCCATATAGTCCAGCCTTTGGTTTCTAATGGAGGTCATCTAGATTCTTCCAGGAAGCTCACGGGCAAGGGATATGTTGTCCCTTAGCATCTGGTATTCAGAGGTATACTAGAGATTCCATTTAGCTAACATGGGTAAGAACCATTGACAGACTTTTCCTCTATAACACTGTTCAGGTGTTCTGACACTGTATCTGTGGAGGGGCTCTGTGCAGTGGTCCCATCACTTCTACCCTGAACGTGCAGGGGTCCCGATTGTGGGAAAGACTGTAACTGTTCAGCTGAATGTGCTTTCAATTCCTCTTCAGATCTTCTTCCCGCTCAGTGTTGAAAGGACAGAGTGGAGATGGCAGGGGGCGGCACTGCCTCTCCAAAGATACAATTTTATTCTACCTGAATTGGACTTGTGAATTAGTCTAATCCCCCTGCAAACCTATCTACGTAACTTAGTGGCCATCTAAGTCACCCAGTGGTTAGATAGTGGCCATCTAACCTAGTGGCCTTGCTCACATCTCATGGGAGCAAACTCCATAAGTTAATTACACATTATTCAAAGAAGAAAAGAAGTATGGTTTTCTGTCTGTCCTGTTGGACTTCTGTTCTTCTGTGTAAACAACCACCAATCAAAATAATTGGATGGCAAGTTCTGGGGTGCTTCCAGACAAGGCTTTTATTGTGCCATCACTCTGCCCCCTTAACAGAAATCTATGGGGTTCTGGATGACAACAGCATCTTCCATGTGTAACCGTCGTATGTTTTCCCACCTCTTCTTCTTTTTTCTTTCCATAGAAAAACTGTTAAGGAGGAAAAGACAGGATAGCTGTACAATGTCTTTGTAGCATTAGAAGCCTGTCTGGAAGCCCCAGATGAGGATTTACTGTGGAATTGCCATGGGTCATGCATTCACATTTTATGGGAGATTCCCATGGTGTTGGCATCCATTTGTAATCCTCCCATCTTTTCCCAGCTTCCATCTTTTCTCTTACTGAAGAAAGTCCCCCCCTTTTTTAGGAGGATGGAAGAGTAAAGAAATCTCCACAGATGTAGATGTACTAAGCCCTTCTCCTGCTTTTTTTTAAAGAGGTGTGGTGATGAAATGGGCAGTGACCCAGGCAGGTGAACCTACCATAGGTCAGCACACATCCAGTATAACTTTTGCAGTGGGCACCTTTATTTAAAATTTCTTTAAATAATCCCTTAAGTAGCATTAAAGCACTTTTCTGGCTTTTTTTTTTTTTTAATCAAAGTAATAGTGAAATACCACTTAAGTGAAAGAGTTACAGGTGTGAAAGATTATAATGCTACTTTATAAAGAAAAAGGATCATAGCAATTTAAAAAATAATTTAAAACTTACCAGTCACTACAATTAATCCCCTTGCTAAAATGGTTGTGACTAGAAAGGGGATGATGATGATGATGATGACTGCATTTCTATCCCACCTTTTTTCCTTTTGCAAGGAACCGAAAATGGCTTACATAGTCCTCCTCCGCTGTGTGAAGAAGTACTTCCTTCTGAATCCATGGCTTGTTAACCACGAGCAACCCATGACGAGAACCCATGGTTTGTTGTTGGATTGTGAACTTTGGGTTGTTCACCATGGTTTGTTCTCTCAGCTGACGTCAGACAACACTATAACCCATGTTTCAACAATGACCCAAAGTTCAATGGCAACCCATGCTCTTTTTTCCTTTTCTTTTTTCCTTTTTTAATTACACCAAAACAAAACAAAAACCATTTAAAAAATTTAAAAATACATTTTTCTTACAATATTTAAAATGAATCACTTACAGTAAATATATATATATGAAATATATATCCATAAGTATCTATAAGTATGTAGTAAGTTATGCATAAACTTCAGAAAAAGCAGACCAAATATCCATGTATTTATCCATCTGCAGGTGGCGTCTAAATACCACCCACTCAAATGTTGAAAACGTTATTAGGTCCTCAATCCATTGTGTTATAGGAGGTGAGCATTTATCTTTCCAATGTTGTAAAGATCTTAGCTGTCAAGAGGGCACAGAAAATCCACATGCGTTGTCCTTGTGATAAATTCCATACCGCAGGTACAGTATATAATTTAAAAGAACATGTGCATCGGTAAATATCAAAGAGCATTCTAATACTAGATTTATCTGTACTATGACCTCTACCCAAAAAGAAGCAACCACTGGGCATTACCAAAACATATGGTTAAACAAAGCATTCACAGTATTACACCTCTAACAGTTAGCTAACTTAGACAAACCCTTATTAAAAAGACATTGTGTTCTCCAATAAACACAAAACAAAAGGTTTTGCTGAATAAGATGTAACCTAAGATCCATACACCCTTCTGACACAGACGCAAAGACAGTGTTCCATTGATTAGGCAACACAAGACCATCTAATTCCCTATTCCATTCATCTTTAAGACTCTGTGTATCATGCTTATTCACTGATAATAAGTATTGAGAGCCAGTGTGGCGTAGTGGTTAGGTTAGAATGTTGGACGGACTCGGAAGATCTGGGTTCAAATCCCCACTCGGCCATGAAACTCACTGGTTGACTTTGGGCCAGTCACTGACTCTCAGCCTAACCTACCTCACAGGGTTAGGTAGGTTGTGAGGGTAAAATGGAGAGGAGGAGGAGGAGGAGGAGGAGGAGGAGGAGGGGGAGGATTATGTAAGCCGACTTGGGTTCCTTTCAGGAAAAAAGGTGGGGTATAAATATAATAAATTAAATAAAAAAAATATTAAAAAAATATAAACATGAATCATAGGTCAGTATAACTGCTCAGCCTCAATCAATGCATCCAATAGCAAAGGAGGCTCTGAAGCTGTAAAAGCGGCTGGACCAAACCTAGATTCTAACAAATGTTGCAATTGCAAGTGTTGCCATTTGGCTGAAGCAGGCAAGTTATATTTAGCACACAAAGCCGAAAATGACAGAAACTCATCATCTACACTCATTAATTGATCCAAAGTAAAAATCAACCTGTCTGTCCAAGTCCGCCACAGGAACGTTTTCTTACCAATTTTTAAATCCAGATTACCTCATAAAGTCAGTTTAGCATGAGAAAATGGGTCAAACTGTAATTGATGAGATATAATATGCCACACCTCTCTAACTGCCGTGATTGTAGGAGGCACCCTGTCTGATTTAGTGTAGCAAGACCCTAATGCCATCCATTTGGAGAGAGGATCAAGACATAAGGATTCCAAAACTGACCAAGGTGGAAAATCTAATCTAAGTGTAAAAGACCAGACTTTAGAACTAGTCAACAAATAAACCCTATGATATAAGGCAAGATCTAGAAAACCAAACAAACCCACCTTCTTTAGTTGAAAGTTGCATCCTTTTCAAAGAGATTCGTGGAGGAGAGGAACCCCAGAAAAAATTGTGAAACAAAGCATTATGTTTTTGAAAATAATTGCCAGGTATAAATAGAAGAATCCCACATAAAACATATACAATCCTAGGTATGATATTCATCTTAAATGTATTTACCTTACACCACAAACTCAACAAGAGATGCCCACCTGTCTATATCCCGAGATATTTCATTAATCAACTTACTCAAATTAAGTTTAATCACTTGGGATATGTCTCTAGGGATAAGTATTCCCAAGTAAGTAATAAAATCTGAGCACCATTGAAATTGCCACTGAGTTAATACACTCTGAGATATATTATCTCCAATCAGCATCAATTCAGACTTTGACCAGTTAACTAAATAGCCAGACAAATCACCAAAGTTATTAATCACCTTCATCAAAGCAGGAACCGATGACTGGAGTTTTGAAATAAACAATAAAAGCTCATCAGCATAGAGAATAATTTTAAATTCTAAACAAACATGTAAAAATCTGTGAATACTACTATTCTGTCTAATAGCACACGCCAAGGGCTCCAAACGTAAGTCAAATATCAGTGGAGAAAGTGGACAACCCTGTCTAGTACCTCTCTACAGTATAAAATAGTCTGAAAAAACCCATTGATCTTAACACTCACTCTTGGGGTTGAATATAAAATTTTGACCCAATTTAAAAATTCCATGGGAAAGCCAGAGTTTCTCAACATAGCAAAAATAAATTTCCAATGAATTTTGTCAAAGGCCTTTTAATCATCCAAAGAAATTATAGCAGCTGCGTCTGTTCTGTTAGTATTTAAAGCAATCAGATCAACAACTAATCTAAGATTATCAGCTCCCTGTCAATTTCTAATGAATCCCAACTGATTGGATTGAGCAAGTGTTGTAATAACTTGTTGCAATCTATCAGCCAAAATTGCTGTTAATATTTTAATGTCTACATTAATTAATGAAATAGGTCGATAGCGCAATACATATGTTTTTTCCAGGCTTCGGAATCACGGTGATTTAAGCATCATTTAATGATGCTGGAAGAGAGCCAGATTCAAAAATATAATTGAAAAGGCAATGAAGCTTTGGAACCAAAAGACTAGAAAATGTTTTGTACCACTCAGTTGGAAACCCATCTGGACCAGGTGGTTTTCCAACATTCATATTCGAAATTACTTTCATTATTTCCTCAATACGCAGGGGAGCCCAAAGGAACTGTTGTTGTGAAGAATCTAACCTTGGAAGTTTAAGCTGAGAAAAGAAAACATCCATATCTTGCTCTGATATTTCTTTATCCATACTATACAAATCAGAATAGAGTTTTTAAAATTGTGGATTTATTTCTTTAGAGGAAGTTTATATCCTAACCTACCTCACAGTGTTGTTGTGAGGATAAAATGGAGAGGAGGAGGAGGACTCTGTAAGCCGCCTTGGGTTCCTTGCAGGGAAAAAAAGGCGGGGTATAAATATAATAAATAAATAAATAAATATCATATCGCTCTCATCTTTAATAGCAGAAATAACACCTCAATGCTTTTTCTGTTTAAGACAATGTGCCAGAAGCTTGCTAGGGTGTTCACCATTTTCCCAGTATGCCTGTCATAAACAGGTTAAAGCAAGTTCCACCTGCTATGAAAGGATATTATTCAATTCATATTTAATGCTCTGCAGCTCCTGATAAAGTTGTGCAGTTGGAGAAGTAGCAAAATGAGTTATAAGGGATTTCAACTTGTCACTCAAAACTATTTGCTGCATTTTTAAATTTTTGTTTTTATAGGAAGCATAAGCAATAATTCAGCCCCGTATAAAAGCTTTACTGGCCTCCCACTCAATAGCACAAGAATCAACTGTACCCTCATTAATTTCAAAGTATTCAGTAACGACAACCCATACTCAACCCCCGAGTGTGGGTTATCGTGTTGTCTGAGTGAGTTGCTCCTTGGGCTCTCAGGAGAACCGTTTGGTTTTCTTTCATATTGGCCTCAAACTCTTTGGAGTTGTTAGCTGGGAGGATACTTTGTTTTGTGGGTTTTCGCCTTTGGTTGGCATCACAATTATCTACATGTTACATTCCCATACATACTTCATTAACAGTTGCAGTCATGGAGTGGAAGTTTAGTAGCGGCATTGGGCAGGATATTTTTGTTTCTCTTTTTAAGCATTTGATAGCACACATCAGAAAACCATCTCAGGGACAGGAAATGTGTTAGAAAGTGATTATATTTTAGAAATGGGACAAAGGATGTTTCATTATATAGCGTAGTCTAGAGATAATGAAGTTTCCCTGTCCTGTTGAAATCAGTTAAAACCTTTAATGGGCTCAGACTTACAAGAATAAGAATCAGTTAAATTGATAGTCTGTCTCGAGGTGCTAGTTCTAAAGTCTTGGTGTCTATTCCATCTCTAGAGAGCTACAGCTATTGGGCGGTATAGAAATAAAATTAATAATAATAATAGTAATAGTAATAATATTGCTTCTAAAGCCTTCCTGTCTCAAGCTGCTCCAGTTTTAGGAAGGCAGCCAACTTTTCATTCATTCAGTTCTGCATTTTTTAAAAAATTGGATAAAATTGTGTTTGTTTGTTTATTTATTTACTAGCTTTTTGACCCGGCGTTGCCCGGGTCGTCCTTTTCCTATAGGCACTCTTTGTTCGAAATTCCTTAAGGTAGGTGTCCGCTGTGAAATCCCTGCTCCCCCCCCCCTAGGACTGCACAATGAAATCCCTGCTTCCCCCCATGACTACACAATGAAATTCCAGCTTCCCCTCTCCCCGGGACTATGCAACAATGAATTCCCTGTTTCCCTCCCCACCAGTACTACACAATGAAATCCCTGCTTCCCCCCCCCCCCAGGACTATGCAACAATGAAATCCCTGCCCCCCCAGGAGCACACAATGAAATCCCTGTGTGTGTCCCCCCCCGGGACTACGCAATCAAATCCCTGCTTCCCCTCCCCCCTGGGACTATGCAAAAATGAATTCCGTCCCCCCCCCTGGGACCACACAATGTAATCCCTTCTTTCCCCCCCTCCGGGACTATGCAATCAAATCCCTGCTTCGCCCCTCCCCCGGGATTGCACAACAATGAATTCCCTGTGCCCCCCGGTACTACACAATGAAATCCCTGCTCCCCCCCTGGGACTATGCAACAATGAATTCCCTGTCCCCCCCCCCCAGTACTACACAATGAAATCCCTGCTTCCCTCCCCCTGGGCCTATGCAACAATGAAATCCCTGTGCCCCCCCCCCGGGACTACGCAATCAAATTCCTGCTTCCCCTCCCCCTGGGACTATGCAACAATGAATTCCCGCCCGCCCACCCCCCAGGACCAGACAATGAAATCCCTGCTTCCCCCCCCCCCCCGGGACTATGCAATCAAATCCCTGCTTCCCCCCCTCCCCCGGGACTGCACAACAATGAAATCCCTGTGTCTCCCCCCCCCCCAGGACTACACAATGAAATCCCTTCTTCTCCCCCTCTTGGACTATGCAATCAAATCCCTGCTTTGCCCCTCCCCCAGGACTGCACAACAATGAATTCCCTGTGCCCCCCCGATACTACACAATGAAATCCCTGCTTCCCCCCCCCCCCCGGGACTATGCAACAATGAATTCCCTGTTCCCCCCCCCAGTACTATACAATGAAATCCCTGCTTCCCTCCCCCCCCGGGACTATGCAACAATGAAATCCCTGTGCCCCCCCCCGGGACTATGCAATCAAATCCCTGCTTCCCCCCTCCCCCGGGACTGCATAACAATGAAATCCCTGTGTCTCCCCCCCCCCGGGACTACACAATGAAATCCCTGCTTTCCCGCCCCCGGGACTATGCAACAATGCCCCCCCAGTACTACACAATGAAATCCCTGCTTCCCTCCCCCCCAGGACTATGCAACAATGAAATCCCTGTCGTCGTCGTCCCCCAGGACCACACAATGAAATCCCTGTGTGTGTGTCCCCGGGACTACACAATCAGATCCCTGCTTCCCCTCCCCCCTGGGACTATGCAACAATGAAATCCCTGCCTCCTCCCCCCCCCCGGGATTACGCAATCAAATCCCTGCTGTCCCGGCTGTGGTTCATGTGAACATTCTGTTTAGACGTAGGAGAGATTTGCATATCCGCCTCTGATTGGGCACTTGTGGAGGCAGTGCATACCAACATTCTATGTGCTGGTTGGAGCTATTTGCATAACGCCTCCTGAATGGCCCCTGCGAGCATTCCAAGCCACGCCATTGGCTCTCATCTATTTTGGGCCGTACAGGCACGGCGAGGGTTTTTCGGAGATTTTAACCCACCAGTCTTTGTCCTTGGGTGATGGGGAGTATGCGTGCCAAGTTTGGGGTGGATCAGTACCGCGTAGGAGCCAAGGTGAGGCACGCAAACCCCTGCACGGAAATACAAACGTACAAACGTACGGACAAACATTCACATTTATATAGTAGATTTCATTTCTATACCGCCCCACAGACTAAGATGTCTGGGCGGTTCACAACAGTCGATACAATAAAATCAAGATAAAACCAACAATAAAAACAACAGTGTAATTAAAAAATTTAAAACCAAAATTAAAAACACAGTTTAAAATATACAATACTAACGGTTAATACAACTAAGTCTACAGGTCACCCTCTCCCCCTCCCATGTGCTATTTTGAACAGATTAAATATCGAATGCCTTGGCATAGAGGCCATTATGCCTCATGGATGTCAAAAACTTGCTTTTATTTTAAATTATGATTCATTTCACAGTTTTCCTTACATTGGCCTTCCCCAATCTGATGCTCTCCAGATGTGTTGGACTACAGCTCCCAGCACTGGGGTGCAGGTTGGGGAAGGTTGCTGGCAGCTAACAGCAATAAAACCACAAACTGCAATAAAAGTGTCAATCCAGAGGAGGAACCTTATGAGAGCTGTGTCACATTTGATGTGGCAATCACGTTTGCTGTGGCCATACCAGAGTTCTACCAGGGTCCCCTGCAGCAGGCACATGAAGTGTGATGAGCAGGCATGCTGGGAACCTTCAGTCGTTAAAGGCTCCCTAGTGCATGTGCCCCAAGTGTTTAGGAATATTTGTCTGGCCCTATACATTTTTATTTTTATTTATTTATTATATTTATACCCCGCCTTTTTTCCTGAAAGGAACCCAAGGCAGCTTACATAATCTTCATCCTCCTCTCCATTTTATCCTCACAACAACCCTGTGAGGTAGGTTAGGCTGAGAGTCAGTGACTGGCCCAAAGTCACCCAGTGAGTTTCATGGCCGAGCGGGGACTAGAACCTGGATCTGCTGAGTCCTAGTCCAACACCCTAGTCCAACACTCTCACCACTACGCCACACTGGCTCTATATCAGGGCCGGTGCCACCATTAGGACAACTAGGCAGCCCCCTAGGGCGCAGGGCTAAAGGGGCGCCAGAAACGCCTTGGAAAAAACATACAGCGCTCTCAAGTGGGAAGGGGGGCGCTAAATATCTGATCTTGCCTAGGGCACCAAACTGCCTTGCACCGGTCCTGCTCTATATACATGTTACATGCCACTGCAGGGTGACTGGAGAAGTAGTTTTTAGTTTGTAGTAGCAAAAAGTAAAATAGGGCCGCAGAGATTCAGAGTCACTTCACCAATTAATTTTCCCTACATAGGATATCTCCTTCTAGGAAAATATATTTACTGTAATTTTGGAAATGACTCCAATTGGTGTGTTCTAGCATGAACATCCATAGGCAGCAGCTTGTTACGTTAGTGGACAGAGAAGGTGGTGGAAGTTATATATGCACATAAGTTGAAACCCAAGAGGCACAATGAATGACAAGCCGGAAGTATGGCAAAACACCAGGCCATGGCACAACAACATGAGGCCCTTTGCTTCTTTCCTTGGGGTATCCAGTCACCTGGATCCTATTGGTGCAGGCTACTCCTGCCAGGAAATAAGTAAGCTCCATGTGTGGGGGACTTGGCTGCTTTGTGAAGAGGACCAAAGGCAGGGGTGAGCACAGTGGACGCAAGAGGAAGGGGATAGGTTTGGCTGGCTTACTCCTGCCTCCCCTTTCCTTTGCCACTCAGCAGTAACAGCTTGTGTGTGTGTCTTTGTCTGCCCTTATAGTTAAGACACCATTGCTGAGTGGCAAGTAGGAAGAGGGAGTAGTAAAGGGGTGGGGGTTAATCTATGCCAGCTTCTTATGAGTATATAGATTTTCTCATGTATTTCCTTATGGATCAAAAGGATACTTAAGCCAAATTTTTCTTGGCTAGAAAAGACTGTGTATTTATTAGCACTGTCTGAATTTTTTGATCTATTTATTTTCGACCATTCAACCATTTATTTTTCAACCACACACCCCTCAGCCACCTCCTTACAGTAAGGTAAGCAGTGAAGCCCTGCACCCTGATAAATTTCTCTGAAATTCTCAACATCCCAACGAAAGAGGTAAAAAAAACACGACTGCCTGTTTTGCAGGAAAACATAGAGGTTGTGAAAGGGCAGGTAGGATTTCATCATAGTACTAGTATTTATTCCAGAAAATTATTCTGAGATATGGAAGGTGATCTATTTCTGTGTAGCCAATTCCACCGTTAGTCCATGAATCTACCATGAGATGACGTCTCCCTAGAAGTTCCTTGTAACTACTCCCTGTGTGATGAAATCTGTATTTCCCACGTTGGAGTAAGGTTCTTCTGAAGAAAGGGTTATCACAGTACCATGATGGGGAACGTGATGAGTTTATCACATCCAAAACAATTCTGAGAATTGGACCAGTGATGAAAAATGAAAAGGTGTGAAAGATGAAGAAGCTTATCTAAATTTTAATATCCTGCATATTACTCATTTTGCTCGTCCTAGTCTTATTACCATTCAGTTAAATAGCAACATGTCCATTTTTTCTTTGTAAAAGTCCCCACTATATATTTGTATTCATTACAATATTAGCAACACGTTGAGTTGATTGCTGAAAATTATGTGATAAATGGGCTTAATAATATGTTCTAAATTTTGCCATCTGTTACAATGGTTTGAAAAAAGAAGAGCCTGCAGAGAAGTCTTTTCAGCAATAAGTCTGATGCAATATGGTAATTATGGATGTTCTCTGAGAGGAACAAAACAAGGGCTGTAGGAAGAACAACTGATTCATCGCCACCATCAACTTGGGCAATTTTCCAATCAAGCTAACCAAGAATAATTACAGGAGAACATAATGAATGTGTGAGATCACAGCATTGCTGTGATGCAGTAGTGACAGGCTCAATAATGAACATATCTCAGCTCTTCCAGAGCTGGCAGGATCTTTATAGCCAAGGATTATTATTGCACGGAGAGGGAGTTTGCAGCCAACACCATGCTTGCTTATTTGGAAGTAAGTCCCACTGCCACATTTCTTCCTTAATTTCAACCTTTAACTCTAGGTAGGTCATAGTGTTTCCCACCTTAATGATCCAGCTATTTATTAGTATAACCAACTGCTCTCTTGGATATTTATTAACAGTGAGTGGACCTGGCTTTGTACAAGTTGGAATAGCCCTTAGTGTGATACAGTGAAGCCTTCACACAAACATACACAACTGTCAGACTTGGGCACATTGTGTCTGCCGTGCCTGAGTGAAGCCATGTCCACTGGCACCCGTAGGCATGGCCCCTGCCACAATGCACCCCTATAACCCCCTGTGCATTCCATTCCCCTGAGGGATAAAGGCATAAAACTGTGTCCCTTGGGCTACTAATCTCCCCTGGCTTCAAATTGTATGGACTGCAAAGCTATGCGCTGCTTAGGGAAGTCTGTCCCTAGTGGCTGAAGATGTTCTGCTGGCTTCAACCACATGGGCACATTTATATTAATTAAAATTAATCAGTACATTTTAATAACAAAATATCCATGAGATGCACATCCCTGGGGTCCTCTTGGTATGCATACCAAGTTTCAGGTGTCTAGATATCACAGTCTTGACACTATGGCACTGACAGACAGACGGACGGACAGACAGACACGCATCCTCTTTTATTATTATAGATCAATGTGAAATAATAGTTATCAGGCCACTGGATAGTATTTCAGTAGCAGAAACTAGATATGGTTTTAAATTTCCCTGTATTGCCTACTACTGCAGTATACTAAGATGGGTACCACTGTAGCAGAATGCCAAGAAACTCATCTCTCAGTGCTTGAGCTGTCCTACACCAAAATAAAGGGTCAACCATAGTTTCTAAAATTGTAGCCGTGTCCTTGCAATGATGTAAGCAAAGAATATCATTTGTTTTTACAACACTAGCTTAATGTCCAGTGCAAATGAACCTACCACACAAACCTCTACCCATTCAGCTAGGTCACCGTTGGAGACACTGTTCTGTTGTGATCCGCTCTGCTGTCTGAAGTGCAGTGGGCGGCTGCACAAGATAAACTTGCTTTTATCACGGTACCTTGAGGAATTCCCTCCTGAGGGAGTTGTGTTCAGCCGTCTCTCCCCAACCTAGTGCCCTCCCATCAATGGGAGGCTGAACATCAGGAAAAACTTCCTGACTGTTAGAGCAATATGACAATGGATCCAATTACCTGGGGAGGTGGTGGTCTCTCCCACACTGGAGGCATTCAAGGTGCAGCTGGACGGCCATCTGTCAGGGATGCTTTGACTTGGATTCCTGCATTGAGCAGGGGGTTGGACTCGATGGCCTTAAGTTACAGGCCCCTTCCAACTCTACTATGATTCTATGATTCTGTATCTGGAAGGCACCAGGTTGGGAAAGGTTGGTTGGTATACCATTACATGGATGGAGGGGACAAGTGGAAACATTGCTGTTCCAATTAACTGGTAATTAATTTCTATTTTGTATACATTGCTGGTTTTAGTTGCTACCTGTATTTCTTATCTTTATGCTTTTGCTTCCGTTGTTAAACTGTGTTCTGTTGTTCTGTGGTTTTTAGCTGCCTTGTAGATCTGTGTGGATGGAAAGGTGGGATATTAATTAGTGAAATAATACATGTTCAATGTCATATCTAGCTTGCCAAGATAATCCATTTAATAACAAACGTTGTTTTAAAGTTTTCTGAGACTTACAACGAACATAGGTTACATTGTATATAATGTATTTGCTTTAATGCAGTATAACCACGTTATAATTTATTATGCTCAGCACATCATTTTCTCCCTTCCACAGATGTGCACTGGCAACTACATATTTGTTCCATATATGATAACTCCCCATAACAAAGTCTATTGCTGTGACAGCAGTTTTATGAAGGGATTAACTGAGCTGATGCAGCCCAACTTTGAACTGTTGCTTGGGCCAATATGTTTACCCTTGGTTGACCGTTTTATTCAGCTTTTGAAAGTGGCACAGGGCAGCTCAAGGTAAGCATTCTCACCATATGTCTTCTGCTGCAAAATGCAAACAGCCAAAACTTGTCAAAAAGGGGGGAAAGCTGTATGCGTACAGCACATGTAACAAATGTAGTAGTAGCACCCAAGGGATAATAATCTGGGTGCTCATGTCTGTACAAGTATCAGGGATCTCCAGCTTTCTGAGCCCGAGTGGCCAGATTCTCCCTGGCCAAGCTGTTTGACCTCCCAGCGATGGTCAGGACCTTCCAGCGATGACATCACTGCAGCTTGGCCGTGGAGCGTCCACAACCCCATCCTTTCAAAGGTCCAAGAAGTTGACAGGGGTACCTGAAATGTCAAAAGGAGTCTGGCAGTAGGCTGAGGACACCACTTCCATCTTGCACAGCTCCCATTGGGAAATGAGAAGCATCTCTGGCAGCTTCCCAGAGATGCAATGGTTTCTGGGGAGACCTCTCATTTCCCAATGGGAAAAGTGCCAACAAGAAAAAGAAGTACACACGAGTTGCTTCCAGCTTTCCCATGTAGAACTGTTAATGTGAGGTGTTTTGTTTTGTTTTTTCCTAGCAGGCATCCACCCATTCCAGAAATGGAGAGGGCTGCCTGCCATGTGAGAGCAGAAAGAAAAGTTTCATGATCTAACCAGGAGGTGTGGGGGTGGGGGTTGATGTTTGCTGTGGATTGCCTGCTGACTGTCCCTGGTTTGTATAGCCATAGCAAGAAGTGAAAAAAGGCATGTCTTACCACATCTTGCTGCCTGCTTACTGAATACATGCAGTGTGAAATTGCCCTATGGTAGTCCTGTATTGGATCTTTCCAGAGCTGATCATACTCCAAATGGGCAACAGTTGCTTTTTTCAGAGCAGACTACCCACAATCCTTGTTCAGACCATGGAATGTGGTGTAAAATATAGTAATGAATTCCAATTATTGTGTTGCCCTCTCTTTGGTAATAATTATTATTTATTTATTTATTTATTTATTCATTCATTCTATTTTTGAATCGCCCATCTGGCCACTCTGAGTGATGTACAGTCTAATTAAATACAACACCCCCCAAAAAAAACCCAGAGCGTCAGTTAGCCCTGGGGGGAGGGCAGTCCAACTGGAGCAGGCCCTGATGTTCCCTCTGCCTGCTCCTGCCGCCTTCACTCCTTCCTCTTCCCAACAGGGCCCTTGATGTCAGTTAGCCCTGGGGGGGGGCAGTCTAACCGGAGCAGGCCCTGATGTTCCCACTGCCTTCCCCAACCTGGTACCCTCCAGATGTTTTGTACTACAACTCCCATTCCTGGCCATTAGCCATGCTAGTTGGGGCGGATGAGATTCGAAGAACAAAATATCAGGAGGGCACCAGGTTGAGGAAGACTGATATAGCACTTTAAAGTGTTAAAAGCACTTCACATACATTATCTTATTGTTATCCATACAACAACCTTGCAATGTAGGCCAAAATTATTATCCAATATTGCAGAATGGACAGATGAAATTTGGCAGTGCGGTGGCAGCAGCAAAAAAAGGTGTGATTTTCCTTTAAAACAAGTCACTCCTGATCTATAGCATCACATTTTCTACACTTTCAGTTGGGTTCATATTCCTGATTCTGTTTGGCAAGTGATGTTTGCAGTATGAGTAGTAGTATGATAGCACCACATCTGTACCCCCTTGTAGCAGCTGCTGTAGAAACAGATAGGCAAGAGGCTGTCCACGAATGCTCAGGCTTAAATTGATGACTTCTTTTCCATTCTAGCCAATACTTCAGGGAGTCGATCCTTAATGATATCAGAAAAGCTCGTAACTTGTACACAGGGAAAGAACTAGCTGCAGACCTGGCAAGGATACGACAGCGGGTGGATAATATTGAGCTTTTGTCTGCTGACATTGTGATAAACTTGCTGTTATCTTACAGAGATATTCAGGTAGGATCCTACTGCTCAATTAAATGTATTACTTCTGTTGTCTCTATTTCCCCAACACATTGCTTTTCACTAACAAGATGATTCAGTGTGGAGTGCTCCTGTTCACTGTTTCTGTCAATCAGCTGTGTCCTCTTTCACAATATTCCTTACCATCCCCACCCCAGCCAGTTTTCTGTTGTCGTCCCCCCCCCCCAAAAGTACACATTCCATGGCCACTGGGCACACTTAGTCCTGAGGGGGTTTGTTTTTGAATCTCCCCCCACCCATTAGGTTCTGCCCCCCCATAAAAGTTTTTGTACTTCTGCAAACTTTGGGGTTTCCCCAAGCCCACTGATGCCACCCCATTGTGTGAGGGTGGTGCCATTTTGGCCACATATACAGCAGTATGCATGCCTGAGCATCAGAAATAGAGGAAGCAAGTGGGGCTCTCCAACAAAATGTTGCAGTGCATCCCTGGCATGGGTGTGTTACCTGGGCCTGTGGCTGAGTGGGTTGGGGGTAAAAAGTTAGCATCAAAGATAGGAGTTCCTGCTTACTTAATGCGAAAAGTTGCATTGCAGGGCTGCTATAAGCTACCCTCTCTCAGCCCAGCACTCCAGCCTGCAATAAGGGTGTAACACTGAACTATACAGCAGAATTGTGGTACACTGCTCTTTCTGCCTAATCTACAATGTGGGGGGGAGAAACAATGAATAATAACACAGGGTTGTTGCAAGCTACTCTCAGTTTCAGCCGAACCTGCAGTAGGGGTCTGATACCTCTGGACAACCTTATAGTGTTGTTGTAAACCACTCAGAGACTGACTTGCAGTATTCAGTGTGAGCTATACTGTAGGGCAGTCATAAGTCACTGTCTTCTAGCCACAGTCCTGTCTAACCTGTGGTATGGGGGACAGAGAACTGCATTTGCTTTTGAATTTGCATTTGCAGGTTTATTTTTGAAAAATTTCAAACCAAATAAGAATTGAGTTAGAAAGAGCAGAAACTCTTATATTTGCAGCTAGTTTAGGGTGGGAGTTTAGAGTGTGTGTGTGTGTGTACAGACTAGTGCCCAATCCTGGCTTCATTAAGATCTTGAATTTCTTCATTGATTTCTATGGGAAGCTCTCACTTCCATCCCTGGGATATTTAATAATACCTTCTTAATCTGAACCAGGAAATGACCTATCCTGACAATAAGTTGGTTCTCTCTACACTTTTTAAAATCTTTGTGTCCCTTCCTCTGTTCTCCTTTTCCAGCCACTTCATTCTCCCTTCCACCCACCCAACAGTCAATCAGCATTCCTAGCCCACTGAGCATTCTTGTCCCCACTGGGCTGTTTTGGGGGGTTTCCATCTCCTTAGTCCCCCCCCCACATAGTTTTTTCTTACTTCTGCAAATCTCAGAGATCTCCCAGGTTGTGTATACATCCCTCCTGTGCATGCCTGTTGGCATTTTAGCTATGTAAGTGTGGGCATTCTCTCCTAAAGATCTGCAATATAAGACAAATGGGACCTGCAAAGAAATGTTGCCATGTATCTTCTTAAGAGGAGTGCTCTTATTTAGGGTTCCAGAAAGCCATTCCCACCAAGAAAGGCATCCCATTCTCTTCTTCCTCCTTTCCCCGAGGGTTCCCCTGAGCATGCTGATACCTCCCCGTAGTTTCTCAGTGGACCCCTTTTTGGCTACAATCCTATCAGCATTCACTACCTGAGTTTGCTATTAGAAGGAAGTGATACCATTTCAGAAAATTCTCAAAGTGACCATTAATAGATCTGGGTCAGCTGCTGCTTCCAATGAAAAAGAGCATCTGGGTAAATGGCTCATCAGCACTTATGCCTCATTGCAGAGTGAAAACACTCTTACAGTTGCCAGATTTAATAACAGAACTTCATTACCATAGCAACACTATGCATATATGCCTAGGTCTGTAGAAAGGGGTGGCTGCATTGTGAATCTTTTTTTATGCTATTATATTATGCATATTGGGGAATACTGTGTAAGCGGAATAGCCAGGACTCAAAGAAATTATGCTGGGAGATTCCATGCATACGCTGGCGCTTTTGAGATTCCCCCCTTTTGTTGTCGTTGTTGTAGCACCCCACAAAATGGATCAAAGAATTGCTGCATCTGATGCTGCACAAGGAGCTATAATCAAAAGAGGACACTTCAGGTGTCCCGGGGCCTTTTCACTTGTGCCTCTGCTGTTACTTAAGCCCCCCACCAGTATAGACATGGCACACTTTCGTCTCCTTGTGGCATTCTAAAGCAGGGGTGGGGAACCTTTTCCAGCTGAGGGCCAAATTGCAAAATGGGAAAGGTCCTGAAGCAGGGGCACATTTCATCTGTGGGCAAATGTTATTATTGTCATGTTAAGCCTACTCAGCAGTAAGCAGGACAAGGCTTCTGCATCATGTCTACCCCAAAGTAAACAGGAGCACACCTTCAAATAGCATCCCAAATACCAAGCCTCTGCATGTCTACTCACAAGTAAGCAAGTCTGCCTGCCTGCAAAATGCACAGTTCAATTCTTTGCAGCGTATTTAAAGGCTAATTGCCTTTAAATACCCTCTTATCTCTGTGGAATCCCAACAGCCTTAGGCAGAGCTTCTACTCATGTTCTCCTGCTGACCCTTTCAGCCTCTTGTGCCCCACAAAACTTCATTCAAAATCAAATGCTTCAGCTCCAGCTACTCAATCCTGTTCTGGCAAGGGAGACCCATGCGCAGAAATAGCCATTCTGCTTCCATAGCTGTTGCGGATGCAGATTCCCATCCACATCATGAAGCTTATCCATGTCCCATCGCACTAGCCAGAAGTGGCTTGGATCTGAATTAGGATGCACATCTTCGTCCTGGCAGGAAAAAAACCCAGCATCGGGTTAGGTTATGCTAACGTCTGTCATTTTACATTTGAATGGTGGCAAAAGAAAGGGAGAAAATATGCCCGCCTGAAGCAGCCAAAAAGAAATAGTCAGTCAGAGCCTGCGTCAAGGGTAGGAATGGCTGGGCACCTGCTAAGGGCCCGCCCCACACCCAAGCAGGGGCCCACTGACAAAGTTCTCTTGGACTTGCTCCTCCTCTTAACCATTGCAACCCACTTTTTCACCTGCCCAGACAACGGTGAGAAGCAGTAGTCATAGTAGATGCCACTGCCTACTTGCTCACTGGCTTTCTGCCTGTCAAACAAGCAAGTGGTAGTAATGATGACAACCAGGATGAGGAGCAATAGCAGCTGGTGGCAATGGCGGTGAGAAGGAGGTTCACTAAGGGAAGTGGGCCATTGAGGGTATCTTGCCAAAGGACCCTCAAAAACCTGGAGCCGGCACTGTAGTCAGGGTTGGGGTACAAAGGGTAGTAGTTGAGTGGGAGCAGATAGTAATAAACAGCAGTGGTAATAGAGTGGCAATGAAGCCATGTTGTTGTGAATACACTTTGTTAGCACGGATGTGTAGGAAAGTACAGTAATACCTTGGATTGCAAGTAACTTGGTCTGAGAGCATTTTGCAAGACAAGCAAAAAATTTAAAATTTTTTGACTTGATAAACAAGCAAGGTCTTGCAAGACAAGTAGTCTAGGGATGTAACCGTTCACCTCAAGTGGGCGTAGCGGGCCGAAATCGGCCCCACTCACGCTCGCCAGAGACTTGCTTTGATATAAGAGTGTTTTGGATTACAAAGCTTTGCCGGCTCCCTGGCAGGGAGACGCGTGGAGACGAGCCGCGGCCGCCGCTTGCAAAGGGAGACGCGGCCGCTGCTTGCAAATGCTCGCTCTGCGCTTGGCCTCCAGGGAAGCTCAGCCGGCCGGTGTAGCAGCACGAGGCGGCAGCCGCGCCCGGCCGCACCTCACCTCACCTCCAGGGAAGCCCTGTGGAGTCGAGTCACGGCGCGGCTGCTCGCTCAGTCGGCGCCTCATGTTTCTAGCATAGATTTACATTTGAAAGACATCTCGCAACAGGAGCCACATGCGGCAGCAGCGGCTCGTGTTGCGAGACTTGCTCGTCTTTCAAATGTAAATTTATGCCAAATTTTTCCTCGTCTTACGAGAAACTCGTAAACCGGGTTACTCGTAATCCGAGGTATTACTGTACCTCATAATAACCAGAAATATAATTGCCCTTGAGGAATAATCACATACAGCCTGAAATACAAGATGGAATGGCTTCCGTTGTCCTCCCTAAATAGTATCCTAGTTTGGAAACAGAATGCAGGACCTCAGTTTGGTTTAGCAAAGCTATTCTTAAAGCGGTTAGAGTCATCACGTGGAAGTAAGAGCTGGGTAGACAGAAGAGGACTGAGCAAGAACACCTTCACTGGATGATGAAGAACACTAAGATTGTAGAGCCCCTTTGTAATGTCTTATGTCCCTTCAGTATGTGACTATCACATCTTATTCTGCCATATCAGAATAAGACCTGGAAAGTTTATTCTTTCTTTTTCTTACTGTAAGGGTTTAAATAAATTCCTTTATTCTGTCTCTTGGAAGGATTATGATTCTATTGTGCAACTGGTAGAGACATTAGAAAAACTTCCAACCTTTGACTTGGCTTTGCATCACCATGTGAAGTTTCATTACGCATTTGCACTGAACAGGTAAGAACTTTCCCTCCTAATGAAATTCTAATTCTTTATGTTGTTTTTATTTCATATACTAATTCACTTCTGAAATATTCCTTCTCCACAGGCTGGAAGCATTTTCAGTTTCCTGTCAGAACTTTTTGTGCAACCAAGTCATACCTCCTTTACCACTTCTTCCACACTGTGTTAGATCTGGCTTTCCATCTGTGTGCCAGACAGTATTTACGTAACTTTCCTTTCTGCACATGATTAGGAAAGCAGTTTGAGCAAACATAAAACATGAAGAGACAAATGTTGACTGAATAGTCCATGAAACATACTGAAAAGCATAAAGCGCAAATCAGCATGGTTCTGCCTGGAAAGGATGGGTACACAGTTTCGCAGCATACAGACTGATGTAGATGTGTACATGTCTAATATTAGCTCTTCTAGTTTCGGATGATATAACGTCTTCAGGCTAGGCTAGAGGGGCATAAAGCACCCACTTTCCCCTAAAAGCAAGGCAGAAGGGCAAGAACATAATCCTTAAAAGCTACTTCATTATATTCCTTTCATATGATGATGTTTCTGATAGGTTATTAATATGGGAACATGTGATTTACAGTTGTTTGCATGTATCCTTAGAAGTCTTTCAACAGGTGGCTGCTTATTTTGGACTTTAAAAAAACCAACCATATGAAATAATTTTGCTAATAATGGCAATGACGGCACTGTACCAAAATGTAGCTTGCATCAATAGAAAAACACACTATGCATCCCCTGATCTGAAGACAGACACTTTGAATTTCCTGTCTCCTGTTGTAATTCCCCCCGTTTCCTGGGAAGTGCCATTTTATTTCCCATAGTGGTGTCTATGTTGGCATGCATGGGAAATAAGCAGAACAAAATGGCTTCTGTCAGGAAGCAGCAGCAAAGTGATTATGATATGACTACAAGAGACAGAGGGCAACTGAAGGGGCTCTGAACTTGGGCTTTCTTTCTTATCAGATCTGGGAACTTTAATTCAAGAATCTGAAGTGGCCTGATTCTGGACAGTTTTAGTCTTCCTCAGGAAATTTCCTAAGCTCGCATTCATAGTTGTTTTTCTTGTGGTTGTTGCATCCTGTTGGATTATCGTTTCCCAGGGCTTAATGCTGTAGGCAGGAGCTTCTTCCTTCCCCAGCCTCACTGGTTGGCCTTTCTGTCTTCCTTAGAATGCTTAAGTGGCAAACTACTCGAAATTATTTTAAAGGTATATGGAGAGCATTTGTAGATTTTGTTTTATGAAGTGGGAAAGGGTGTACACCTTCACAAGAGCCATTGCAATTTTGGAAGGCTGAATGTACGGTAGTTTAGTTGGTCCCGGTGGGGGGGGACGACACTTATTATTATTATTATTATTATTATTATTATTATTATTATTTTGTTGGGTTTTTTATGTGTTTGTTGTATAATTTGTATGTTTATATATTTTGTAGCTTAAATAAAAAAAATTTAAAAGAGGCAAACTACATGTTAGACGCAAGTGTACATAAGAAAGCCCCAACATATACACACACACTGTAGAGCAGCAAAGCAGTGAGAGGGACGGGATGTTTAACACCCTCCCTACTGGCCTTTTTCTCACTCAGGACCATCCCTCAAACTTCTTCCTCTCCTCCCTCGGTTTTCTAGATCCTTATTTCTCCTTGTAAATATGCAACGGGTGTGATTTTTACTGGGAAAAATTGCCAGCATGGAAAGGACTAAATCTTCCCGTTTTCCCACTTCTCTCTGCTCATAATTACAACTTACCAAGACTGTTTTTATGTCCAAAACTTCAGGACTTTGTTACACGCATTTGTGTTAAACTGTAGTTTGCCAATAAAATTGCTTTACAATAGTGGCTTATGCCAAAGCAGCAGGTCTGGCTCTAATTCTTAGCTGAAGAGTTACCCTCATTTGCTTATGGACCATTCATTTTTAGTATTTACCTACTCAAGTGCAGATGAAATGCTGAAAGCAGAAGTTAGGTATGTAGAACCTGTTCCTAGGAGGTTTAGAAAAAGGCATGAAATACCGTAATACAAAGAGAACCATGGAGTGGGGATAAGCAGAGGCGGTGTTAGGGGGCAGCCCTGAATCTTTCATTTGGGCCCCTGAATCCCTGGGAGGCCATCTGCCCCACCACCAGTGCTGTCCATGGGGACTTGCTGAAATAAAGGTACAGTTGCCCTGATAATCTCTGTTGCATCTGATCCCCATGGACTAGCTGGATTTTTGCCCACATGTGCTTCCCCTCTCACTGCCTCCCTTGAACCTTTTTGCCTGGTTTATTTTTCCTGAAATCAGATGCCCTCCTCTCCCCTGTCCATGCATCCCCTTTTACAAATAGGGGTTTTCTTAGGAGACGTGACGGGGTCTTAGGAGACGGGGACAAACACACAAACACACACACACTTTAGAACATATATAAATTAGCATATGCAAATTTGTGCATTTTTTTGGTCTTGTGTCCTGGATCTTTTCTGTACCTAGCACCGCCCATGGAGATAAAGCAGCAAGGAAAGGCACATAGCAAAGGGGCTAAAATGGGGCATAATTTGTGGGAAACAGACTTCATGATGTATAGTTCTGCAAACTGAACACCGTATGTGTGGCAAGCACATTGCCATATAAAGTAAGAATCACCATAGTATTGCTGTTGAACATTTATGAGGCAACAACAGTGTGCTTAGCACTATATATATATATATATATATATATATGGCCCACTAACCTTGTGTAGGAGGATGCAGAGCAGCTGTTTATTTTAAAACTGGTTTGTACTAGCAAATAGAGTTTGTAAAAGAAGCTGGTTTTGAAGAAGGTTTCAAAAGAGAAGACATCTGAACATCATGTTCACACATGCCAGTGTGGCGTAGTGGTTAGAGTGTTGGACTGGGACTCGGGAGATCCGAGTTCTAGTCCCCGCTCAGCCATGAAACTCACTGGGTGACTTTGGGCCAGTCACTGACTCTCAGCCTAACCTACCTCACAGGGTTGTTGTGAGGATAAAATGAGGAGGAGGATTATGTAAGCCGCCTTGGGTTCCTTTCAGGACAAAAGGCAGGGTATAAATATAATAAATAAATAAACAAACAAACAAACCTAAGAAGAGCCCTGCTGGATCAGACCAAAGGTCTATCTAATCCAGCATTCTGTTCACACAGTGGTCAACCAGCTGCCCATAGGATCCCATAAGTGGGACATGAGTGCAATACACCTTCCCACCCATGTTCCCCAGCAACTGGTGCACATAGGCATACTGCCTCTGATTTGAATAGGATGAGATGTGTGTGTCTAGGCAAGCAAAGGTGACAAATAAATGGACACAGGTCGTTGGCCAGTTCACAAAATCAACTGAGGTGTTACTTAGTAAACTTGTTTCACTTGACCAAGTAACATGTTCATATGATAATTCTAGCTGCGATCTGTGAGTCACAATAGGTTTCACAGACTTACGGTAATCAACTTTTTATCATTGGATTTATGGTATGATGTGTATGCCTTTGCAGAAAGGAAATGTTGAATGTGAGAGGCTTTGCATCTGAGAGGCCATAACAGAGACTGAAAGGAATTTGCTAAGTATCAGTATAGGAAGTTTATCTTTTAAAAAAAATATATCTTGAAGTCCAGAAAGTATTTCAAGTTTTTAATGCCCCCCCCCCACTATATAATATCAAATACTCTGGACAATTTCAGGTAAGAGTGAGACTTGTTCTGCTAATCTTTCATCCTAAACAATGTATTATTGCCTTGGCAAACACGGGTGGTGGGGAGGGGAGGGTTGATCATGTAAGTTTACTGCTCGAAAGCAAATCTCCTGTGAACAAAGTGGCAGATTTAATTTTGGGGCTTGTGCCATGTGTGCGATAAGCACAGAACAAAGTGGCAGCTGGGTAGTAGACAGGTGGGAAAACTTACACTGCAAAAATCTGGAGCAAATGTTACCGCCACTTAATCAGTATCTTACAGCATGGTTACAGAACATATGTGGCATGATCTGGACCCCATATTAAGTGGAGATCCTTGGCCAATTGTAGCTATGCTAAAGTACTCATACCAGTCAATTTGTCAGGTGGATGATTGTAGACAGAGCAGAGTAAAATGTAGATAGGTTAATGGTAAAAAGCAAATTAATGTGATTATTTCCCCTCCTTTTGGGTATTCTCGATATTGCTCATTATTTTACAAAGCTGAAACACATAGGAAAGAACTATAAAATGTTTGCTGCCTTGCTGGGGGCGGGGGAAGCGGAGAGGGGCTGTTCACCCAGGGATGCCTAAAATGTGACTAATTTCTTGCACATATAGCTTCTGGGCAGTATCCAACACTGCCTGTGTACCAGCAGGACTCACCACTAGCAAAATGGAAAACTAGCAGTTCCTAGAGCAACCAGAAAAGAGCCAAGCGCTCATTTCCAGTATAAGGTAGGTCAGCGGAGCTTGTAGAAGGGAGCTCCGCTGACCTGTCCTGTTCCAGAAATGAATATTTTGGCTTGTTTCCAGGGTTGCTTTAGGAAGCAGATGTAACGGAACAGGTGGAGGTGTGTGGGCTGTTAGAATATGGCGTTGAATATTCTGGTTTGCCTTTGGGCAAGAAAAGAAAGTCTGCCTTAGAAACAGCAGTTCTGTCCAAGGTCTTCCAATGAGATCATTTCACCTTTGGCACAGTTTTATGTTGTACAGGTTTTTTCTTGGTGGCTTCAAGGTCAATTGTTTTCAGGTGGCATTGCCTCATACAATGGGTGTGCCTGTACATACATGTATTTAAGGTGAACAGTGTGTGTCTGTGTTCTTGTTTGGGAGTAAGGCGTTGGAGTCGTAGAGTAAGGAGTTAAATGAGTAAGCATTGTTTTAGTAAGAGAAAGTTGTGTATGTTTAGACTATTAGTCATTTTTGGGTCTAACATACTGTTCTCTGGTATTTTTGTATATAGCACTCTGTACATGCATTTGTTCCTGTATTTTGTTTTTCAAGTCTTAGTTTTTTAGTAAATCTTTTCTAAGAAAACTGACTTGGGTTTTGTTTTACCTACTGGACTAGCCTCTGGCACTGACGCCACGGTCACACCGCTGCTACATCTGCTGCTGCTGGGGAACATAGTTTCTGATTCTGTTTTCCCCCAGTCTCAGATTCCAACATGGGCAGTGTTGGATACTGCCCCACATGTTGAACAGCTACGTAAACGGTTCGCATGTCACGATAAGCCACACTGAAAACAAGCCGTGGTGGGTTGGTTAAACCCGCCTGCTCCCAGCATGTATCCCAGGGGCCTTTGCAGCACAACTCCTCTATACTCCTGCTGTGATGAGATTCTCCCCTGCCTTCCTTGCCTTGCGATGCACCTGTCTTGACATACATATAACATAACTTTGAAGTGGAGGGGGGCTTACCTTTTTAGGACAAGGTGGCTGAGGCTTTTATTTCTTTTGTTTCTTTGACACTTCAAAAAAAGCTTCCTTGGCTGCTCCTCACAGGCCATTTCTCTTCCTAGCACAGCTGTGCATGCATGCATGGTTGACTTACCTCTGGATAAGCATGCACACCCCAATTCAGGACCATGGTGATTTGGGAGGGGGATTTAAGCTCCCTCCCCCGTCCTATTTTAATGCTGAAATCCCCCAACCCTGGAAGCGATTGGTTAAAAAAAGAGAAAGAAAATTGAAGCTTTTTTCTTTTTTTTAAGACCCCCCCCAGCCAGCAGGGGCAGGGGGTGGGATTTTGGCATGAAAACAGGAGGGGCAAGTTTAATCTCCCTCTCTCAAATCGCCATTGTTCCAAACTGGGGGTGTGCATGCTTATCCAGAGGTAAATCAACCATGCATGTATGCATAGCTGTGCTAACTTGGCTCTCAAGGTGATAAAGCTGGTTGCTCGCTGAGCTGGAAGAGGAGGGAGCTGGAGGAGGAGGGGTAGACAGCATGTGAAGAGTGGCCCGGTTTTTCGCTGCTCTGGCCAGGCGGCTCTGTAGCCCTTGCCAACAAAACATGCTCAAGCCACTCTGCTGGGCTCAGACGTCATGACAAGCCACCTTGAACAACTCAACAAGCCATGAGTTCTCAGTGTGGCTTGTGCGTGGTTAACAAACCATGCTGAGGAAACTGTGCCGGGTTCAGACATCATGACAAGCCACCTTGAAACAAAAAGGGTGACAACCCTCCGTGGGTTGTCATGTTGTGTGAACCAGGTCTAAGAGCAGATCACCATTTGTGAGAGTTCTACATGTTATTTCATTGCATATACACAGAACTGCTGTGTGTATGGTGGAACTGCTCACATTTGCAGCACTTCTACATTTCAAAGCAATTTGCCTAAATTTGAGGTCAGCCAAGGCATGAAGAAGAGATGTGTGTATATCTTTCGTGGTCACAAGGACATGGAATGGAATTGCCCTGTCAAAAACTGGGGGAGAATCCATTCTTGCACTGACCAATCAGCTAGTAGTTTCATTTTTAAAAGATTGTTTGTCAGGTACAACAGACTAAAGCAACTGTTGTTGTTGTTGTTAGAAAGCCACATTTCCTTGTGCTACCTCTATTATTACTTCAACTCATTAGGTTCAAGCTCCTAGTGAAAACCATACTGCAAAGAGAACTGTTTTGTAATATCAAAGTGTAAGAGACAGAGTGCTAAGATGTTCCCTGTTTTGTATACATAATAGAAGACTATGAGATTCCTACAGTATAATACTCTGGGAACAGTGAAACATAAGGAGGGGCCATAACTCATTCACATGCTTTAGATGGAGAAGGTTCCAGGTTTGGTCCCCGGCACCTCCAGGTGCCGGGGACCAGAAAGAATCTCACCTGAAATGCTGCAGGGCCGCTGCCAGCCAGTGTCAGCAATACTGGGCTAGATGAACCATGGGTCTGACTCAGTATCAGGCAGCTTCTTCCTATGTTCCTGTGTTTGTAAAAGGTTTATAGATAAGATCAAGTGAAACATGTAAGTATATCTCTGGATGAAGTTTTCTTCTCTCTCCACTATTCTAGCTCTGGCCACACCATTGATGTGCATTGCCTTTTGACAAGTTCAAATGTTTGTATTTATTTTTTATTACAAAACCAGACGAAATCTACCTGGAGACAGGCAGAAAGCGCTAGATATTATGATACCTCTAGTGGAGCATGAGAGCCAAGTAGCTTCAGATATGTACTGCCTTGTGGGACGGATCTACAAAGATATCTTTTTGGATTCTGGATTTATAGACACGGAAAGTAGAGACCAAGGGACCTTGTGGTAAGTAGCACTTTGTTACACATCTGCATGATTTTATTTTATTTTTTTAACAAAAATACACCAGCCAAGGATGGGTTGGAAAATTGTCTGCTCTATTTTTCCCAAGGAAAACTTTCAGTTTCTAAAAATGCACTATTACATACAATTAATTAGTAATATAACGAATGCATAAGATTGTGCCCTACATGGATGTGGAGAGGTGTTCTACATGGTTGTTTACAGCTGTGGAACTTCCTTTTCCCACAGTTGATACCACTTCCTTCTTGTAGAAGACTCTGTGCGCCCCATGAGTGTTGAGAAATGAATGAATGTTTTATTTCTTCTAGCCATAGATCATAAACAAATAAAAAGTACCAATGTACATAGGTAAAATATATTTACATCTTTAAAAATTATTCCATTTACAGCTGACTATGTTATTCATAATAAAATCCTGTTGAATTTTGACAGCCAATGTAGCATATAGAGCAGTGTTCTCCAACCTTGGGTCCCCATATATTTTTGGCCTACAACTCCCAGCATGCCCAAGCCAGCATAGCTGGCTGGGGCATGCTGGGAGTTGTAGGCCAAAAACATCTGGGGACCCAAGGTTGGAGAACACTGATATAGAGAATTTCAGCTTAGTGCAAAAATGGATTTCAGCTTTTTGCAGTAGGCTCTATCAGTTCTTTTCTTACACACTGATACAGATTGTATAGCATCAGATAGTGGGAGGTAGGCTCCACCTCACCACTGCCATGTATATTACAAAGGCTTGTTTCATAATCAGTCCTGTTAGCACCATAGACTGCATCTGGGGGGAGCTGACAGATCACCACGACCACCCCACAGAAGCTTTTTAAAATGCCAGTTGAAGCATACTCTGAGTCCATGTGGCTTATCTTCCTCTCTTTTCTTATGATCAGCTTGTTTCCAAGTTGAGGACAAGAGTGAACGCTGCTAGGTGATAAGATTTCTATTAATATCAACACAGAGATGACAGGTTAATTATTAGCTGTCAGAGTTTTTTTCAGACATACTGCTGCTGTTATACTGACAGTGTAAATCAGGCAAGAAGAGTTTCCTTCACATCAGGAGCTCGGCCAACAAGTCTGTAGCCAGCATGGCTGTGGGCCCAAAGCTGGGAGTTGGTGGTGCCAGTTTCCAAGTCAATGTTGGCCAAGTTGGTGTAACCCATGAAGCAGCCTAGAGCAGAGAAAAAAAGAGTAGGCAGAAGAGGACAGATGTTAGAAGCTGAAGAGAGTAAGGGGGCGCAATCCTATGCATGTTTAGAGAGGGGAAAGTTCTACAATTCCCAGCATTCCCTTGCCAGCCATGTTGGCTGTAGAATGCTAGGAGTTGTAGGATTACTTTCTGTAGGATTGTGCCCTAAGTGACTTGCTAGTAATAAGCTACTAGCTGAATATTCAGGAATCCTCCTACACATGTTCAGGGCAGTTAAGAAGGCTGAAGCCAGCCAAAATGTTGGATTAAAGTGATGTTGTACACTGAATATGTAATTCCTTGTAAGGCCATGACTGGCAATAGATCTCCATGTTGCCTTGTATTTTGCTCATCGTAACTAACTTTCCCTGGTAGAAATGTAAGGGCACTTGGGATAGGGCCAGCTCCAGGTTTGGTGGGAGGAGGCACTCAGCAAGATACCCTCACTAGGCAGCAATAGTGACAGCAGCTCTTCCTTCCCAGTCCCATCTGCTGCACAGATGGAGTGGGCACACAGTGGATCAGTACTCCTGAGTCACCCTCTCTGCTCAGGCAAGTAGTTGGCAGTAGCCACTCCGTCACCCTTTCCTGGACAGTGGCTGCTCTTTCCAACTGCTGCCAATTGCTCACCCAGTCCACTGGGCAACTGAGCAGTAACACTGGCTGGGAGCCCCTGCTGCCCCTCAGGAGGGGGGCAAGGGAGTGGGCAGCCGCCATCGCTCCTAGCAACTCACGCTGCTTACCTGGGTAGCTGAGCACTCGATTGGTAGAAGGAGCAGGACAGGCTGCTGCCAGCCTGCCCTGTGTGGGTGAACGTAAGAAGAGCTCTCCCGGACCAGACTAAAGGTCCACCTACTTCAGCATCCTCTTTGGGTGCTTTGTGTGACCATTTTTTTTAGTATTACCTAGTTTGGGAGTGTGTAATATTTTACACAGCGCTGTTAGGCAAGGGATCTAAAAAGGTTTTTAAAGACTTCTGTCCCTCTGCCCATTGCCTGGGCTTTCTCTCCTTCCCCACAACCACTTCTGATGTTACGTAGTCTTGTAGGGCTTTTTAAAATCAGACTTGCAGCAAACTGGCATGATCAAATTCATTCAAAATTATCAGGATCCCAACAGGCTTTAGCCACAGGATTCAAGTTGATCTTGGTCGTGCTTTCAAGTTGTCCCCTGGTGGCACGGCACATGAGTTGACTTGACAGTTCTCAAAGTAAAACTTATCTTATGTTAAAGCCACCACACAGAAGTGTCCGGAAACCCTTTCACATGGGGCCAAACTACACGCCACATTAACCGCGTAGCGTGTAGCTGAGGCTGTCTTTTTTTTATTACTTTCATGTAAGCATACACATCACCAATTTGGATAGGGACCACAGCGCTCTGAGAGGGGATAGGTTATACTTCCCCCCAGGGCCGGTGCTACCATTAGGCCAACTAGGCAGCTGCCTAGGGTGCAGGGCTAAAGGGGGCGCCAGAAACACCTTGGGGGAAAAAATACAGCGCTCTCAAGTGGGAAGGGGGGCGCTAAATATCTGATCTTGCCTAGGGCACCAAACTGCCTTGCACCAGTCCTGCTTCCCCCTGTTTTCCCCCAAAGTGGGGGGTTAAAAAGAAGAAAAACCTCCATTAACTCCAATGGAGACTTTTTTTTCTTTCTTTCTTTCTTAACCCCCCCCCCCCCCCGGAGCACTGTAGTCCTGATCCAAACTGGGGCTCTGCCTGCTTGCACGAGAGTAAAAAAATAGGACAAGGCTTTGCTCCACGCATCGTGATTAATGTAATGTGTAGTTTGGCTTATATGGGAGCACTACATGGCAGTCATAATAGGTGAGCACCACTTGATTGGGTGGAGAGTTTCTGCACCAGCACCTCACATTTCATCAGATGACTGCTGGCACTAGCATGGAGCGTCCTCCAGACGGGGACGTAAGTTGTGAAAAGTCTAAACCTAGCTGAACTGGCAAGTCTCTTTAGCAGAGCCATCGGCTCCTTTACCAGCCTATTAGGCTTGTAGTTGGGGTGAAGGTTTCTGCTTCTGCAGCTTGCTCGGTTGTAGAAGGTGTGGCATGCTCACACCACTCCCAAGTAATATAGGTGGGCAACAACAGTAGTTTTCTTAATGTTAGCCTTTTGCATTTTATGTAGTAGTGGGTGGTGGTGGCAGCAGAAATAATGCCCAGTAGCACTTGGGATGCTTGAATCTCTCTTCTCCAAGGTTCTGGATGTACGTAAGGTGGTGGTGTCAAGATTCCACCTGTACCAGGACCCCTTGATCAGCTCCTTAAAGGTATCTGCCTCTTTAAGAGCCCCTCCTGTCTCAGGATGCCAATTCTCTGCCTTTTTACCTCCTCTTCCCAGTAACGCGGGATTAGGCGTGGTGTAAAAGACACTCCAACAACTTGCTGTTTTAACAATAACTGTTTACTGTAGTAATTATTGGTAAAGTAGAATCACATTAACTTAGGGTAATTACACAAAAAGGGCTGTAAGATTACAAAAAGCAAGTAGAAGAGAAATAAAAGGAAAAATAACGCAAGGTTCTCTAACCTAGCTACACTGTCACCTGTAAGCCTCAGTTAAGAGATTCCTTCTCCAGCCTTTCTCCTAGCTGTTCTGCAGTTCTTTAGTGATAGACTCTCTTCTCTGTCTGCTTCACTCTCTCTCCAGTTTCTCTCTCTCAGTCTGCCACACCCTGCAGCTCCAGATCCACTCTTTATATACACTCCCCCCCCCCCTAGATCTAGAAGGTTACAATCCTGTGACCTAAAACTGGAGAAATGAAACTTAACTCCCTGAGGGGAAAATGGAACTCACAAATGCCCCCCCCCCCCCCAATCAGGAGATGTTTGGACCTACAGGCTTCAACTAACTCAGGCCTGTGTAGGCCTCAATCCTTCACAGGTGGTGATTCCTGTTTCCCTTTGATTCTCAACATCTTTCCTAAAACTGGTTATTTGGCTGTACTTTCCCCTTCTGCCCCTCATCTAAAAGTAGCTGTCAGACTTAACAGGGCAAAGGGTGGAGGAGCACAGAGAATGCAATAAACAGTCACCTTTAACCTTGTTTTGTGGTCTCTAAACAGCTCCAGGCAGAGAGTTATGAGCATGTTTTCACTGTGGTATTTTATTTTCCACACAAACAAAACTTCTCTCTTCCACAGTTTTTCTCCACCGCTGTCTGCTTACACTAAATTCCTTTTAAAAGACCATGGAACGGGAGTAATACGTGTCTGGCAAATATATACTCCTGTTTTTTTCCCCCATTTCTTTTTTTTGCTTTGCTTTGCTTGCTTTGCTTTGCTTTGCTGGATGAACATAGATGTTTGCTTGGATTGGATTCTCTTTCCTATTCTGCCCTGTTCAGCAGAGGTATTAGAAATAGTAGTGTATCAATAAGTTATGTTTTCTAAAGATCCAGGGGCTTGTATCTATCCAAATGAATTATTTAAGAAATTAAATGCTGTTTAAAAACCCAGGGTTGAATCCGGTTGGTATCCCTCCTATGACAGGAGGGACTGCAGTGGGGAGGGGGAATTGTCGAAAATTTCCTCCCTCCCTGTTCTGCCAGCAAACCCTCTGCTGATCAAAAAGACTTCCATCGCCCAGTGCCAAATTTAGTACACTTGCAGCAGAAGAAATAACACCCCCACCCCCGGTTTATTTGATGAACTTTTCCGTTTATCATAATAAAGATGCTTCGAGAAGTATAGCAGGAATGAACGATTCTGTGCCTGCCGAACATGTTAATCGTTAATGAGGGAGGGGAATGTTTTTTCATTGGAAGTGAACATTTTGTTAGTTTGAACGTCCTTCCTCAGTTTGTCATGCCTCAACATGGTGAAGATAGACAATAAAATGTGGAGGCGTGTATAACAGAATTAAGGAAAACAGCAGTGAGAGCTGGTGCAGTGTAATGGCAACAGCCAACCTCTATGTTACATGCAGACATGTGTGACTGTAGCCCAAAGGTGCAGGTCCGTAGCTCAAGGGTAGGACACATGCTTGGCATGCAAAAAGTCCCAGGTCCAATGTCTGGCATCTCTCAGTAGTGCTGGGAAAGACCCCCTGCCTGAAACCCCAGAGAGCTACTGTCAGTCATTATACTGTATAGACAGCACTGAGCTATTTGAATCAATGGTCTGGAGGAAGCTTCCTGCATTTCTGTGTTTTTTTATTGAAAAGCCACTTGGTGAGATGGCAACTGAAAGCAGAGAAGCAGTTGGGAGAGCATACTTAACCCTTTCCCTGCATTCCTCTGCCCCCAGCAGCTTTTCCCTGAGGGCTTCAAATGGGGGAAGTGTGTGTGTGTGTGTGTGTGTGTGTGTGTGACGGGAGGGTGATTTGAAGATGGGAAATGGTGGATGGGAAAGTGTTGACTGCTCTTAGAATCATAGAAAAAGTAGAGTTGGAGGGGGCCTACAAGGTCATCGAGTCGAACCCCCTGCTCAATGCAGGAATCCAGGTCAAAGCATCCCTGACAGATGGCCATCCAGCTTCACCTTGAATGCCTCCAGAGTGGGAGAGCTCACCACCTCCCTAGGTAATTAGTAGTGGGTGGTGATGGCAGCAGAAATAATGCCCAGTAGCACTTGGGATGCTTGAATCTCTCTTCTCCAAGGTTCTGGATGTACATAAGGTGGTGGTGATTCCTGTTTCCCTTTGATTCTCAACATCTTGCCTAAAACAGGTTATTTAGCTGTACTTTCCCCTTCAGCCCCTCATCTAAAAGTAGCTGTCAGACTTAACAGGGCAAAGGGTGGACGAGGTAATTCCCACTGCTTCTCCATCCTCACTTGGTCCCTTCCAAAGCAGCTTTTCGAACAAAGAAGGCTTGTCAGGCTACATTTACACATTTGTTGTGTAGTTCAGCCCTAAGGATGTAAACCAGGGGTAGGCATCATGGCTCCCGTGGGCTACAGTGCACCTCCAGGCACCTTTTTGGTGCCTGCCATGATGGCCTATGTCTCCCACTTTTAAAAATAATTAACATATTTTCATACCAGCAGCTGGGATTGCTGTGAAATAGCTTTCTGCTGGTGTGAGTTCAAAGGAATTGTTTAGTGTGATGGGGCCCAGACCCCACCTCTGCCTTGGACTCAGTCTTTTCGGCAGGTTACTTGTCCTTTGCCACGCCTCCCATGGTGGCCATTTTGTAGTGGTGCCCAGAACATTTTCTCAAATGCACCCATGGGCCACAGGTTGCCTACTGCTGATGTAAACTGTGAGCTGAGATGCCCCCCACCTAGTTAAAAGCTCCTCAGCCATGAATTTACTAGGTGGCTTTAAGCAGGCTGCTGTTCTCTCAGCCTCTGCCCCCCTGAAGTATGGGAATAATGATACTGGTCAGTATTACAGCGTTGTTTTAATAATTACTGAGATTATTACTGTGAAACACTTTGAACACTTGAATGATATAATGAACAAATTTATGGAGGATAAGGATGTCAATGGCTACTCGTCATGATGGCTGTATGCTACCTCCATGATCAGAGGCAGCATGGCTCTGAATACCAGTTGCTGGGGAACATGGGCTGGAGGGTGCTTTTGCCCTCATGTCCTGCTTGTTGGCTTCCCAAAGGCATACGGTTGTCCACTGTAAGGAACAGGATGCTGGACTAGGTAGGCCTTTCATCTGAACCAGCAGGACTCTTACCTTCTTGTGTTGTACTTTTTATATATCTTTACTTCTAGTTTGGAATGCTATATAACTGTATATACATTTCTCTAGTTTCATAGGATGACTGAATATGAATAATCAGGTTTTAAATAGGAATATGAAGGCTACATCCTGCCATCAATATTAATCTATAACGAGTGGGTTGAAGTCATAATTCTAGCATAAATGTCAAAAGAATGCTAATGTTCAGAACTTATATTTTTAGTTCTTCCTGCAAAAACAGCAAAGCTGTTAACAAGCAATGTACTTTTCATAATTGCATAAACACGTGAGAACATGAAGGAAATGGTGGGAGGATGGTGTAAAACAGCCTTCCCCAACCTAGTACCCTCCATATGTTTTGGACTACAACTCCCAGGATTCCTGACCATTGGTCATACTGGCTGGAGCCTGGAGCTGGTGGGAGTTGTTCCCAACATCTGGAAGGCACCAAGTTTGGGAAGGCTGCTGTAGATGTTGGCCTCCTAAAATAGCCATGCTGCTTGGATGGAAAACAGCAGGGTACTTTGTGCCTGAATGGGTTGGTTGAGTTGAGCACACTGATGATCATCACTGAAGAGCACCCCCTAAAAATATACACTTTTCCCTTTGTAAGACTGCCTTATTTAAAAAATAAACTTGTTTGTTCTTCTAGGTTCAAGAAGGCATTTGAGTCAGAACCAACATTACAGTCAGGAATAAATTACGCAGTACTCCTCTTGGCCGCCGGGCACCAGTTTGATACCTCTTTTGAGCTGCGGAAAGTTGGTAATTATAGCCTGTTGATTCACAGGCAAACCAAATTCAGTGACAGCATTTTCACCATCCCATGTTTCCGGGAAACAATCTGGCAAATGTAGCCCAGGTTCTTTGTTAGTTAGTAATTCTGCACTTCGACTACTTTTTCCACTAAAAAGGTATAACTTTAGGTCACCACATTGGTCCTGCTGACTGTGATCATCTTGACTGAGTTCAGTTTCTGGGTTAAATTTCTCTCTCAGAGACAATAAAGGAAAGAGGAATGCATGGTGACTCAGGAATATTATTGAACAAATTATAAATAGGGGTGGTTCTGATTATCTAAATACTCTGCTACTGGACGTCATTGGCTCTCCAGGACTCAGCTTTGATCCAGTGAGTTTCTGTATGCTATTGTTTCTCCACGGTTGTTGTTGTTTTTAACAACAGAATATATTACACTTGCTTGAATTAGTAGTAATATTTACTATAAAACTTCCATTTTACCTGAAACCGAAGGGTCCTGGGGTAAATGAAAGTCATTATAGAGAAGCTATTATGGCAGGTGAATTTTCTAAATAGCTAGTTTGCATTCCAGTATGAAACTTCCATTCACTTTTGCAGGGCTGCTGCTGAAGTTTCACTGAAATCAGTAAAGGTCGCTCAGTAGCAGTGTTTTGTGGATTGTTCTGTGGTTGACCTGTTGCCATTCTTACCAGTCTTGATGCATTTCCTTAGCCTTCACTGTGCTTGTTTTGAAATATCTCTGAGGGTGATAGAAAATCATAGAATTAAAGAGCGGGGAAATAAATGCAAATGGTAAAGAAGAAATGCTGGAATTGGTCAGTGGATCAAGGTCAACACTTCACAGTACCCTGGCTAGCAATTTCTGCTGGGGGTTCAGTTTTGTTTTGAGTCTGAGAGCTCTGAAGGGCCTACAGCAGCCTTCCCCGAACTGATGCCCTCCAGGGGTTGTCTCCAATGGTGTCATTCCGCCAGCGGCAGGGAACCACTGGATTTCCCGCTCCCCCCACGGCCCCTGTATGTCACCCACATCTACTCCAGAGGGTTGGGGTACTTTCTAGAGTAGATCTGCAGTGCAAGCAGTGGGAGAGGGCAGGGAAATTGTGCTGTGCGAGTGGAAGTCTGCTTGCATGAAGGTTGGATCCAACCCCAGATGTTTTTGATTTCCAATGCCCATCAGCCCCAGCTCGTGTGGCCAATGGTTAGGAATGCTAGGAGTCGTTATCCAGAACATCTGGAGAGCATCATGCTGACAGGTTCTTATAACATGCACTCAAAAGTTAGGGTGAAAGGAGTGTATTGTATCCCAGTCATCACATTTTTATTTTATTTTAAGGAATTTCTTACCTGCTTTTCATTATAAAATAATCCCAAAGCGAGGTACAAACAATAAAATACAGCAAAATAATACAACATTGACAAAATAATACAGCATATGCCAGTAGTGCTGGTCCAGAATCAAATGAGGTTACCGGTTTGATTTTCACTTTCTACCACCTCAACAAATTAAGAAATTGGGTTACAATTAAGCAAAGGAAGAGGGAAGGGCAACAGTTTGTAAACCAGAACACAAACATCAGCTTTGCAGACTGTTACACAAGTTTAAGACTTACCGACTTCAATCAAGTTTAAGGGTACATTTACTTGAGTTTTGGATTGTGTCTGTAGACTCATGCAGTGTTTTTCCTTTCTCATTTTTTCAGGAGTAAAAATAAGCAGCCTGCTTGGGAAACAGGGAAATTTGGAGAAATTGCAGAGTTACTGGGAAGTAGGTTTTTTCCTGGGAGCCAGCGTCCTGGCAAATGATCACACAAGAGTGATCCAGGCTTCAGAAAAACTTTTCAAACTGAAGACACCAGCATGGTAAAGCACTACACTCTTGTACCATCAGTGCATATTACATCGCACGACTATAAACTTGCAGATAATTGTAATTATATTATACATCTATTCTGACCTCAATAGTTTGCAAATGATAGTGGAAATATAATTGGGAATATTGTCTCTTTCTTAGCTTTGTGAATATGGGCTCTTAGCAACATTATTTTTATTTATGAAATTTACATCCCGTCTTTCCTCCCAGGAACCACAGGGGCGTTGTGAGGATATACATCAGGGGCATTGAATCCCTTTCAGCCCGAGGGCCAAATTCCGTTTCGGAGAAGCTCTTGGGGGCCGCATTCCAGTGGTGGGTGGAGCCAAAGGCAAAAGGGGGCAGGGCCAAACATACCAGAAAACTTTAGCTTTCGGCTCTTACTGCCAATAATGAAATCTTAGTGGAGGCATTTCAGCCTTTTAGAATGGGGAAGAAACCAAAAGCTGGGTGGTCAGGGAAAAGGGGGCATGGCCATCAGTGGACCCTGGCAGGCCAGATTGGGACCCAGGGCCTGAGGTTCTGCACCCCTGTTGTACATGGTTGTCCCCTTCCTTATTTTATCTTCACAACATGTCTGTGAGATGGGTTAGGTTGAGAGATAGTGATGGTCCCAAGTCATCTTCAGCTTCATGACTGAGTAGGGATTTGAACCTGGGTCTTCCCAATCCTAGACTTGACACTAACCACTACACCAGACTGGCCCTTAATGTTGGGTTCTGAGTATCTCTGAAGGGAAGCCAGGTCATCAAGCAAATGTGTTTTGTAGATTTCAACCACCACCCGGCATTCCCTTATACAAAACCTTTCCAGAGTAGGCCGACTCCACATTCCAAATAGCACAGAATCTCTCTTGCAGCAGTCAATAATGACTGTTAAGAAACTATCAGTCCTGTTATCTTAGGCTTCCATACATACATTCAGTCAGCCCATGTAAACATTTTTGAGACATTTCAATATGCAACAGTGCCCTCAATCCAGAATGGCCAATTCTGTGGCCAATTTAACCCTCTTCTTAAATTATTTTATTAACTCAAAACGATTCCGAAGTCAATAAAATGGCAATTAAAAGTTGAAATTAAGTTGCTTCTTTCTCTATACACTCTGCTTGATGTTGTTTTGAGGGCCAGCCTACTGGATTGATGAGACATTTCTGCACCATATTTACTTTTCAAAAGTTACCAGGCGGCAAGCTTACTGAGCATGCCTACAGATATTGTTCTCTATATCACCTTCAATATCAAAAAAATGTCAGCCATTTTGCTAGGTTCAGGGATGAAGAAAAGGGGATTGCAGTTATTAGGCAACCATAATTCCATCTGTCAATTTCAGATCAAATGGGGGGGGGGGGCAGGGGAGTTGTACCTGGAAGTAACGGGTTTCAGAGACCTGAAATAAAGGAAAATGGAAAGTGTGGAGATGCAAGTGAAGTTAGCTCCTTATCTAGGGCACCCACACACTTGTGGGCTCCCACATACTATATATGGAGAAATGTGAATTTCTGAGAGCCAGTTTGGTGTAATGATTAAAGTGTTGGACTGGGATTTGAGAGATCCAGATTCTAGTCCCTACTTGGCCATGAAGCTCACCTGGTGACTTTGTGTCAGTCGCTGACTCTCAGCCTAACCTACCTCACAGGGTTGTTGTGAGGATAAAATGGCGAGGAAGAGGATCATGTAAGCCTCCTTGGGTTCCTTGGAGGAAAAAAACATAAATGTAATAATAAATAAGTTTCACTTTTATAGATCTGTGCAGCCCTATGCATGTTTATTCAAAGGTAAGTGTGGGGGTTCAGTAAGTCTCACTAGGTTCATTGGGACTTAGTTCCTTGTAAGTGTGCATGGCCCTGAATGGCCTTATTCAGGGATACATGGCTTTCTCAACAGCCTTTTACACCTGGTTCTCTGAATAATATTGGACTGGCACCATAATTAAGTTAGTGCTATAGCTTTGCCTCATTTATCTAAAGGAGCTGGTATACTCTTTCATTTCTGTAGCACTTTAGAATGTGAACAGTCACTTCCAACAACTGCAGTCTGGGAGATGGACTGAGACTTGGCAAAAGTCACCCACTGAATCACATGGCTAAAATGGAATTTGAAGCAAGGCATTTCAGGTTCACTAAACTACACAACTTTGTATTAATTTGGGTGCTCTATCTTCATTTTTTTGTGGCTAATTCTCAAAGTATGTCCTCTGAGAAGAATCTCTCAATCATTAAGTGCCTATTAGTGACACAATACTGTAATTTTTTAAAAAATTGTTTGTTTTTTCTCCTTCCCCTCCTACAGACTGTGGGCACAATACAGTCAGTCTGAAAATGCTTTAAGTCCTATTGGCGAAGTTTAAGCACATACTGAAATCTCTCCCACTGAAATCAGTGGGAGTTAAATTTGGGATGGGCGAAGTCTCTGAAGTCCTCTTTAGATTAGATTAGCTTCAGACGTTTCAGACTCTTCCTGGAAAAACAAAAGGAAAAATCAGGAAAAAAATCCCAGTCCAACAAAGCACTTGGAAAACTCCCATCCCCAAACACTCTCCTTCCCTTCCCTTCTATTTGCTGTGGCACAGGAGCAGCACCCATTGCAAGGGTCCTTGGAAAACTACATCTCCCGTTGTCTTCTGCCCCACTGCACACATTAGAGATATATGAGAATTTCATTTTTGCTTGCAAAACATGCAGGCGTGCCCTGTTCGAAGCCCCCAATGCATACATGAGCTCATGTCCTCCAAAAATATTCACAAATTGCTGGGAATGTGCTCGCATTCAGTTTGCGCAACTTTCCAGTTTGATTTTGTGCAAATTTCCCCTGTAGACTGAATCAGCCTTGCTTTAGTCTATGGAGGGAAGTTGCACAAATATGGAGAAATTTGCACAAATTTCACATTTGCACAAATTTCACATTTGATTGCTGCCAGTGTGGCATCTTGGTTAGAGTGCTGGACTGGGACTCGGGAGATCCAGGTTCCAGTCCCCGCTCGGCCATGAAACTCACTGGCTGACTTTGGGCCAGTCACTGACACTCAGCCTAACCAACCTCACAGGGTTGTTGTGAGGATAAAATGGAGAGGAGAAGGAGGATTATGTAAGCCGCCTTGGGTTCCTTGCAGGAAAAAAGGCAGGGTATAAATATAATAAATAAATAAATAAATGTGCAATTTTCCCATTTGCACAGAGCATGCAGCAATCACAAATGTGAACAGGAATTGGGCACAAGACAAGCGGCAAGACGATGTTCAGAGAATCCTAACGACCTTGAACATTGCTCATTTGCCCAGCCAGCATGATGGGATAACAGAGAGGAGGGAGAGGGGAAAACTTTGATTCTCTTCTTTAAGACAAGGAAGGGGGGAATGTGGGGGTAGTGGTGGAGGATGCCAGTGGACATCTTTTGGGAATTGGGGAGGGTGGCAGAGATAGGCTGGGGAAGGTGGAACTATTTCTCTGGCTCAGTTTTTAATTTAAGCTGGAGAATTTTGGGGAGCTGGGAGTTGTAGGCCTTTTTTCTATCTAAACTTGCATAGCATTGTACCCTTAATTATCTAATCCAAGGGAAAAATATGATTCAGTGCACTTGTACTGATAGGAAAACACCAGAGGGAGGGAGAAAGAGATTGCTTATGCATGGTAGAACAGCTGTTGCTTGTTTAGCAGAGACCTATATCTTGACGGTACAATTAAACCTCACAGTTAACAATGTATGCAATGATTTAAAGTGTCTGTACTAAAGAATCAGTGCAGAACGCTCAGGTTAAGGCATTTTCACTTCACCATTGGTGAGATAAAATCCCAGTTTGTGATAGAGCCCAGCCTAAAATAAGTACAGGTGATTTTTTTGGTATGGTAGTGTATGTTTATTGTTATAGGATTTTGTACTTCAGTGCATGCTGTAATAGAATTATATCCTTGTTTGGCTTCTATTTATAGCTTAATGGCAGCCATGTTTGTGACATCAGACTGTTTTAAAATGAACAATCTGAAGGTTTTATTATCACGGACACAAACAGCCCATGGCCTGTGTACTGAATGTCATTGGTACCTTTTATCAGTGTGACTCTACCAGTGGACCTATAGTTTAGTTTGACACTAGACCATCAGTGATGAGAAATAAAAAGCAAGGAAGTACTTTAGATACCTAAGCCTTACAGAGAAATTTAAACTGCAGTTTGTCAATAAAAAGTTTTATCTCAAGTTCCACAACAGGCCTTTTTGGAAGGAATATAAGGAGCTGTCTTTTATTGTGAGTCAAGACCCTTGTTCCATCTAGTGCTGTATATGATCTGATTGGTAGTGGTTCTTCAAGGTCTAAGGCAGATGTTTCCCCACAAGCTCACAACCTAAGATCCTTTCAACTGAAGATGCCAGGAATTGAACATTTAAAGCTTGAATTCTACCACTGAGCCATAGCGCAGATGCATTCATTGACCCAGTTCACATGTAACGAATAACTATGGGTTAAACAACCCATACATAGTTAGTTGGGGCTGCATGGCACCAAGTTCACACACTGCCTCCCACCTGCTCGCCATTTCAGTTTTGCATCAGAAACAACCCAAGAAGCCCCGTTCCTGGGTTGTTTGATTTATTTATGTAAAATATTTCTAGGCTGTCTTTCAGGGCAGGAGCCCTCCCAAGCCAGCATACAACAATAAAATTAACATAATAAAAACCGATGTGATCAAAACGGATGCAAATGTGCAATGTGTGAACCTGGAATTCTGGGTTGTTGAGAGGCAAACAACCCAGAGTTTTATCCCATGGTTTGTTGTTAGGTTCACACTGGGTTGTTTGTCCCTCGACAACCCAGAGTGCTGAGTTCGCACGTTGCATCAAACAACCCAGGAACCTGGGTTGTTGCTGAAAACTGATTCAGAGTGGAAGTGGCGAGCAAGTGGGAGGCAGCATGCTTGCTCGCTTTGCTGTGGACCCACCAATTTGTGGGTTGAACAACCCATGAACTGGCATTACATGCGAACTAAGTAATCCTATTAAATGATTCCTCTAAACCACTGATGTGCCAAGTTAACTGCTGCTTCACATGTTATGGAAATAGACACCAGTGTATTTGTGGTGGTTCCTGTAATATGTAACTCATATTTCCCCCCCTCGTTGATTGTGTGCGCACCCTGAAGGAATTGTGATTGTCCCTGGGTTTCTGCAGCAGTGTGTACATGCAATAAATATGAGGAACACTGTGGGTACCTTCTGTGGTGAAAAGTGTATATCTGTACATTTCTAGAACTGAAAAACGTTTTTTTCTGTCCATCTGCAGAGCAGAGGGGGACCCTACTGTCTCTGTGCAGTTTGACCCATGTTTCTCATCTTGTATGACCAACGGTAGTTGCTAATAGCCTCCCAACTTGGTGATGTGACACTACAGAAATGAGTGATAAAACATTTAGATATTTTTTACAAATAGCAAATCTGTTTTCTTTTTTATTGGTTGTCCTTAGGTACCTCAAGTCCACTGTGGAGACTATTTTGATATATCAGCACTTTAAGAAACTGAATCCGGAACAGCAAGTAGCCAAACATGAACTTGTAGACTTTTGGATGGACTTTCTAGTTGAGGCCACAAAGACAGATGTTTCTGTAGTTAGATTTCCTGTAAGTACATTTTAAACCGTTGTAATTAATTTTTAACAGTGTTCATTTCCTGTTTGCCCTGCCACATGATTATTTGGAAAGCAATAAACCTCGAACAACACAGAGTTGAACTGAGTATTTATGCATTTATTATACTTATATCGCCTTTTCCCCAAGGAGCAGGACATAGTTTTCCCCTCACCATTTTAAAATCCTCACAACAATAGGTTAGACTGAGAGATGGTGTCTGGCCCAAGGTCACCCAGTGAACTAATTTAGTCCAAATTAATATTTGTGTGTATAAAAGAGACTATTCCTACTGCTGTTTAATACTTAAAGCTCTGGCTCCAAGTTCTTACAACAGAGTAAAAAAAAAAAAAAAAAAACTGGGGGGAAAGCCCAGGAATTTAGCATATATATTTTCAAATATTATACATTTTTCATTTAGGCTAGATTTCCAGCTTATTCAAATTGGCAGGCCACAATCCAGTCAAAATGAGTAAGTCCCACTGGACTTTGTGTGACTAAATTCTGAGTAGACATACATAGGACTGCACTCTTTTAAGTCACAATGATTTCAATAGCAGTTTAAATACTGTATAATTCACCCAATGAAAATTAATCTGACTTAAATCTTATTTAGATTAAATTTTGATTATTTTGTGAAGTTTTTTAGCCAACCTGTTTTTGTTACATCCAGGATGCAGGGTCAGGCCTGGTTATTACTTGGATGGGAGACCCCTCCTCTAGTTTCCTGCATTGAGCAGGGGGTTGGACTCGATAGTCTTGTAGGCTCCTTCCAACTCTATCTATGAATTTCATGGCTGAGTGAGGATTTGAATCGGGGTCTTTCCAGTCCTTATCTGATCTTGTAGCCACTACGCCACACTGAATATTGTGACAGTTTTATTTGCTTTATTGACAATATGTTGATTCCAGGGGAGGCTGGTCACTCACTCCTATTTTGGTGGGGCTCCTTTTCCATTGCAGGTTTTGCAGGTTATATTTGGAGCTTCATAGGAGCTATCCGTGGTGCTAAACTCCATCCCCAAAATAGGTTCGCCACCATGGAGCCCCATGGATAGTTTCAATGAAGCTCCAAATAAAACCTGCAAAACCTGTAACAGAAAAGGAGCCCCACCGAAATAGGAGTCACCAGCCTCCCCTGGTTGATTCTTTTCCGTCACTATTAAAGAAAAAGTAATGTCAGAATTCTATAATTTGATATTTGCTCCTTTTAAAATGTTATAGTACGAGGTTCCCCTCTTCCCAATCCACACAGAGGTATTACAGGTTTATTGTACAAGAGATTTTGTTGTTGTTCCCTTGAATATATTCAGAGAAAGGAAGATCCAAATGCTAGCCCCTATCCATCTGCACGTTAACAGATCTCTCCAATATCACCAAATTAATAAGACCCACTACAAATGAAAGCTATTGCCATGTTGTTTGTAGTTATCTTCAACTATGCTGCAGTTAAATATACAACAATGCAAATCATATATCCAGACTAATTTAAAAATGTAGCATTTTAATGAGGTTGAAGCTCTTGCACGCACAAAGAAATGCAAGTGTTAGATCCTGACAGGTCAAACAGTGCAGTGTGTGGACTGTGCTACTTCCTCATCCAAATATTTTCTGACATTTTTATGTGCATGAACCAAATAATTAAAATATACAATAGAGTAGGAGACTCTACAAAAGTGAAAGCCAGAAGGCATTCAGTAAATTGTTTAGCTAACAAAATACAAAAAAGGTTATAGTAAGACTATAAAGATGCCTTTTGTACAATTTGTCCTTAACCTCCAGATTTTCCAAGAGCATCCACACGTCAGCATCTAAATGCCTAGACATTTTGAAGAAACTGCTAACATAGTAGCAGCTTAGCAGTATTCTTTGTGTGTGTTTTTGTTCAAAGGTTTTAATATTAGAGCCTACAAAAATCTACCAGCCTTCATACCTGTCCATTAATAGTGAGGCTGAAGAGAAGACAGTGTCTATCTGGCATGTTATGCCCGACAATAAGGTAAGCTGCTGCACCACAGCATTTTAAGAACAAAAAGATAGATACAATCTCCTCTATGCAGGTTGTATCCTGTAATAGCTGACTGCTTGAATGCAGGAGGCTAAAGGAAATCGGAGATGTTTGATTTAGAACCTTTGATGTTTGAGAGAGCAAAGAGAATGGAAGAAGAGCCAAAGAAGCCCAAGGGTGAGGAAGTCATGGATACTGGGGGGAAAGGGGAGTATTAAGCATAGCATGCCCATACATACTACTTCAAGGCTGGGAATAAGAACACTGAAGACTTAATAATTACAGGAAGCAACCAAGTCAGACCATTGGTTCATCTGCCTCAGTGTTGTTTACACAGACCACTAGCGGCTCCCCAGGGTTTTTGATGGGCTATTTCTAGCCCTACCGGGAGATGCCAGGGATTGAACTTGGGACCTCTTGCATGCAAAGCATGTGCTCTATGACTGAGCAGTGGCCTTTTCCCAAGGGAATCAATCATGCTAATGGTATAGTTCCATCAGCACCATTGCTAATCGCTTTGTGGTCTAACAACTCTTTTATGTTGCATTACCAGGGAACTTGGCCTCACAGCTCTGCACAGATGCATGTGGGTGTAAAGTATGAGCAAACAGTTCCTCAGCCTTCACCAAAAGGTAGAGGTTGTAGCTAGGGGTGGGCAATCCACCAGGACCCGACCCACCTCTGGCTTGGCGGACGCCACTGCTGCGCCCCGCCAAGCCGGGCCGAAAGCTGGTGTGCTCTGTGCCACTTGCCGGACTTCTGGGTTCCTGGCGGGCCGCTGTTTAAGTAGAAAATGCCTTAAGATATGTCAAAAGTGGCTGCAAATTACACAAATTGTGGCCTCTTTAAGCGTATCTTAAGGCATTTTCTGTGTAAACAGTGGCCCGCCTGGAGCCTGGAAGTCGCTTCCCTGGCTCGACTCGGGAGAACAAAGTTTGGGTGGGTTGATCCTGACTAGTCCACTGTATGTCCACCCCCCAAATGAAATCCTCACGCACCCTAGTTGTAGCTTCAGTGCTCCATGTATAGGCTGCCACTAGTTAGCAAGTAGAGTGAATGGCTTATTTGAAAAACGTAAATAAAGGCAGATGTGTAATTGGAGTCAAACCTCTAAAGAGAGGAGAAGTAGAAATACCTCTGGATACAAAGGAAAGATTTCTCCCTTCACACTGTGATCTGGTTTGCATGATCACTGCAGCCCACTGTGACTTATTTAAGCCATGGTAGGTTGCAGCACCCGTGGGCACCAGGTTGCCAATTCACGTCCCCATGGCTTCTTGTGTTATCTGAACCTGGTGAGGATGGCTTGTTGGGGTGGTTAACAAACTACCCCACAACCCTACAACAGGACATGAGTTCTGGGTGGTTTGTTATCCACCCCAACAAGCCACCCTCACCAGGTTCAGATGTCACAACAACCCACACCCAGTGAAAGTACCGGTAATTAGGCAAATGAGGTGGCATGCAACCTGCACACACAGGGGTGGTTAACAAGGCACCATGGCTTATTAACCATCCTCGTGTTGTGAGAACCAGCTTCTGTGTTGTGTCCTTGGCAGACAGAGCTCTAGAAAATGGAATTCTGGAAGGCCAGTTGGGCTTCATCATACAAATTTTGCTTTTTTAGACAAATGTCTACTTTAAAAAAAAAAGAAAAAAAAGAATAGATCTAAAAATGTAGAGTGGGCATATGAGAAACAGATGTTTGAAAACAGATGTGTCCAACAGGTCTGAGAACCATGTTTGGCTCAGCTGTTTCTCCCTGTTGATTCATTGATGGCCAACCCAGGTTTGTTTCTGTGTAATGTATAAAATGGTCCTAAGTAAAGCTGATAAAAAGTGATGGTTAAAAGTTAAAACTAGAAGCAGAGAACATAAGCAATGAGGAGAAAACTGGAGATGTGAATTGAATGGGTTGAGGAAGAGGTGGAAGCAGAATATTTTTTCCCCCTCTCAGATACTCCAAAGTATTATTTCTTTTCTGCTTTGTTTTTCTTCCACTACAGAAGAGCATAGTAGAGAATTGTTCATGGAATCAGCTGCTTTTTTTGTGGCAATGTACCCGAACCCTTTTTATTTTGTTCATTTTCTTTTCATTTTGTAACCGTATATGGAAAACTTGAGGAAATAGCTGTTTTGATGTTTTCATGTTTAGTCCTGGAGTAAAGGTAACAACCAAATTTGAAATGAAGAACAGTAAATTCTTGTGTAGGTATACTCAGTTTTGATCATCAGTCAGCCTGGCAAATATCCTATCTGCTGGATATAAATCAAGCTCTCAAGACATTGCAAACATGACCATATGCCTGCTCTGGTAGAGTAAATCTTTATACCATGAATTTTTTGGCCTCAGGATTATACTCCAGGCAATTATCACATTACATAAGCACATTAATCATTCCTGTTAAGCTAGAGGGTGGCCTCCATTAGCTTTATGAAGGCAAAACATGACAGAATGTCTGTTTATATCAATTTGAATTAACTTTTATAGAAGCAAGGTTGCTATTTCCTTGTAGTAGTTAGACTTCTCACTCCATTTTGTTAGGCTAGCTTCCTCAAGCAAGATTCCATGTTATGGGTCAGTGAAGCATATAGAACCTAAACCTTCACTCTTGTTTAGTATCTATGGGGGCTGCTATTGCTGCATTTCACTGTGTGACCCATCTTAAGGTTGTCTGTGGTGTATTACATGTATCAGAAATTATTCCTAACACACTCCCCGGGTCACCATAGGGAGAAAAATGTTCAATATCTGGCTGATCTCACAAACATCACATCACATTTTTTATCATTTCTATTGAGCTTATAATATGGAAAGTCTGTTTCATTCCTTATGTTATTCATGTTTTCCATCATTGTATAAGTTAAGTTACTACTATTCCCATTTTATGGATGTAGAACTGAGACTTTAAGGCAGTGACTCATCTAAGAGTGTCCTTGACTGGAGAGGTCTCTGGATTGAGGTCTGAGGTCCTGGGCAACTCACTCTGTCCTCTGGATCACACTGATGTCTTAACTATGCCTGACTCATTGCCTGGAATCCATCATGGCTGGGAAGTCTTATTCTGAATATTTGCTTGACATAGATAGGATTTGCTGACTTTTCCTGGCTGTTGAACAACCTCTGGATTGCTCTAGCTTGTTTTCATAGCATAAGACATTCTGGTGCGAACTCTTAACTGCAGTACCAGGTAGTAGCTGGGACTGATATTGCTACTGCTTGCAGTGGTGCCTTAGCTCCAACACGTGGTCTCCCATTGGCTGCTGAAGCTGTTTTGCTATTGACTTTTCTTTTTTATTAAGCAAGAAACAGATGTCAGAGTTGGACAGTCCTCTTAAAATGTTTACTCCAATGGATTGAAAATTTGGCAGAATCACCAGGAGATGGTTCTTATTTAAATTCACCAGCTTGAGAACATAGCATAAACAAAAAGGGTCATAACATCTGTGAGAAACTAGGATTTTTTAAAAGAGTGGGAATGTCTTGGGTTGGGATTGTGGTGGTGTTATTTTTTGTTTGTTTTTGGAAACTCAGAAATGAAACGTGTAATTGGGAATGTTTTTACAGCTTAACCCCGTTTACATCCCCCCCCTCCAAAATGGTCATGAATTGAAGTGTCAGTCTAACACAGCCTTTCCCAGCCTGCTTCCCTCCAGATGTGCTGAACTACACAGTGGCTGGGGGATTCTGGGAGTTGTACTGCAATACATCTGGAGGGAACCAAGTTGGGGAAGGCTGATCTAATTTGCAAAGGCAGATGAAATGGGAAGTGATCGGGTTGTTTTGAAAGTTGTGCTGCAGAGAACTGGGCAAAATAGAGATTTGGGGAAGGAAGGAAAGAAATGGCAAAGGTTCAGTGAAGGAGGATAATTTGTCTTGCATGTTTTATACACACACACACACACCCTTCATTTTTACTTCTTCATTTTGTGAAAGTGACTTGTGCAGTAATGAAAGGATAAATAAACAAAGTGGGGGGAAATAACCTGTAAATACTTTTTTTTTTAAGTTATAGGCTAACCAATTTTGTCTAGTTAAGAATTAAGCGTTACTTTTCTTGATTTCCTGGTTACAGAAAGGCATTCATGAATGGAACTTCAGCGCTGACTCTATAAGAGGAGTAAGGTAAGGTTATTTATATTTATTTGCCTGTGACATTTTTATCACGCCATTCCTCCATGCTGCTCAGAGTGGCATACATGGGGGCTATCCCAATTTATCCTTGCAATAACTCTGTGCTTAGGCTGAGTGAGAGTGAAATTAAAATTAGTTACCAAACTTCTAATTAGCATGATTCCAAACCTGGGTTTCCTAGTCCAATCCCAACACTTTATCTACCACACTGTACTGCTTCCCTATTGTAATGTGCCAGAGAAAAATTGTGGTAGTGAAGCATGTATGGATCACATATTTGAAAGCTTCCTCTACCAAAAATGATTTTTTTAACAGCAAGAAATATAACATATCAGGGAGAAATCTCTAGTGAACTCTGTCCCTGACATTCTTGCTTTCTATGTTCAAGGGTTTTTTTTTTCCTTCTGTGAGAGAGCATTCAAATAAATCATCTCTGCATGCAGCTTGATGTGATACAAGTTGAGCAAAAGAATAGCACTTGATTCCACAAACTATAAAAAAAGGCTCTCAGACTCTGTTGGTCAACTTTCCCCACCTGGCGCCTTCCAGATGTGATGGACTGCAATTCCCATAATTCCCAGCCGGCATTAGCTATGCTTGCTGGGAAGTATGGGAGTTGCAGTCCAACAGATCTGGAGGGCACCAGGTTGGGGAAGCCTTCTGTAGATGATACCAGTCCAGAGATAATCCGTCATTGCAAAACAGTTGTTTGAATATTGTTTATACACATCAAAAAAGATTTCAGCGTAATATAATTTATTATAGGAATACATCACACCAAAATGTATGTAGACATACATTTAGTTGTTTAGTTCAACTAAATCTGAACTAGTTATATTTTACTGCAATTGAGGGTATATTTTTTGTAGAAACTTAGAAATGTTAATGCTTTAATCTGGGACTGAGTACTTTTGCCTGGGCTGGAAAACTGCCTCTGGTACTAGATGCCAAACTTTCAAGATACAGGTATAGTGCTTTGCAGAACACACTTGTAAGCATGATGGATTTCAGAAATTAAGAGAATATAGAAAGATTAGTAAAATGTAACCTCCATCATCATCATCATCATCATCATCATCATCTTTTGTTAGCCTGTATGTGCCTCCGTAAAAACAGGTTGACAAAAGTGCCACCTGGCAGGATTGCTTTACAGGACAAACTCCTGCTAAGGAATGACTAATGTATGTATGTAATGCAGAGAAGTGGCCGAGAAGACATTTTCTTTAAAAGAATTGGTGAAAGCAGCATGTATAATCCATCATAAATAGAATGTGTTCCTTTAGAACTGAAGGTGTCCTTTAAAAAATAAACACTTAACAGAATCCTTTAAATGTGGATCCTTTAAATGTGACATTGAATCCTGAACCAGGGCTTTTTGAATAACAGTAAATCTCTTGTGCTAGAGCTTTTTTGAGTCATTAGTAGCTTGGGTTCTAAGATTGGCAGGGCCGGATTAAGATAGGGGCTATTGGAGCTGCAGCTCCAGGCCCCTACCACAAAATAGGCCCACAGGCCCGGCAGTGCCCACTTGCCCGAGCCGCGCCGCCGCCTGCTGCCGCTGCCGCACTTGCCCTTGAGGAGGAGGCTGCTGCTCGCTCGCTCCTGCAGCCTCCTCTTGAAAAAGTAAAATTAAAATAAGTTTTAATAAGCAGCTCCGGTCGGAAGGAAAAAGGAAAAAAACCTGCTGTTGCTGCGCCCTCCCCGCCAGACCTCCCACACAGGCCATCCGGTGCTGAAGAAGGGCCCGTCTCTTCACGACTTTGATTGGCCCAGTAATGGTCACCTGACGCGGCGCAAACTCCGCCCCTTTTGCCTCAGCCGCTATCCCCGGAGGGATTTTTAAAGGGGTGAATGTGGGACTCTGGCGGGAATGGATTTTCTTCGGAAGTTCTTTGCGCTGAGGGGAATGCCCCCCCTCCAGGAAAATGGCCCCTCCCTGCTTTCAGCAGCCCCAGTGGCGAGAACCAGTGGAGAAAAAGGAGGAAGAGGAGGAGGATCTTATGGGAAGTGTCTCCCCGCCTCAGCCGCAGATGCGCACGAAGGAGGTTCCGCAGCGGCTGCTTCTCCGCGATGGGGCCGGTTGTGACCTGCCCTCCGTGCCAGTCTGAGTGCCGGGCAGGCAGCGGTGAGCTTAGCCCGGGGGTGCGCCCTTTCCGTGCCGTGCAGACCCCTCTGCCTAGGAACGGGCAGGGCGGAGTCTCATGGGCTGCCCGGCAGCACCCCCTGAAACACCGCGCACCCTTTTCCTTCTCTTCTTTTCCTGCCCCCTGAAGTTTAGTGTTTCCCCAAAAAAAACTTTCCCCGAAACTTCTCTTTTTTGCAAACTCCCGGGGCAACCAGCCCATTGCAGGAGGCTCATGCCTTTCTTCTTCGGAGAGTCGCTATGGCAAGTGGGCAGGAACCCCCACAGGGGGAGGGAAGTGGGCGGCGGCAGCTCCCCTTTTGAAAGCTTTCTTTTTTCCATAAATTTTTATTTAAAAAACAAACAAGCACAAAAAGTTAAAGACAAACAAAACACCACAAAAACTAAACTAAAACGGACTCCCGATTTTTCCACAACGAAGCATGTAACATGGTCAGCAACTGCAGTGGTGAGCGTTCATTTTCAGCATTAAAACGTGTGAAAAATGAACTAAGGTCTTCCATGGGTCAGGAGCGTTTAAATGTGCTCTCTCTGTTGTGCATTGAAAATGGTTTGCTGAACGAGCTTAATCTTGATTCTACAATTGAGGAATTTGCAAGTAAAAAAGCAAGAAAAGTTAATGTGTAATTTTATTTTAATCTACCAGCTTGATTCATTTAGTTTAAATGCAGGTTAGAGTTCAGTGAATAACCTGTTTGTGTGTTTAAAACTAGTGGTTGCTATTTATTTCAAGAGTTACTCTCTGCACCATAATCATAACGCAGGCTGTATTGATTATGATGCAATAATAATAATAATAATAATAATAATAATAATAATAATCCTTTAAGGAACAAATTTTTATGAGCCAAACATCATACACTTATATTTAAATTGTTTATATGGTTTATGTTTATTTAAAAATGGTTGTTGTGAATGTTCCTATTTATAACGGTTTTATTGAGTTAACAAGCTTATTGTTTACAAAAAAAGAAATATTTTCAATATGTTTCTGTTTTGGCACTTTAATGGTAATTAAAATATTTAATTTGTTTTAATATAAAATTGCATCTTCATTTTATTTATTTCCATAAAAAGGCTCACCAAAATCCTCAGCACCAGGCCCATAATGCTCTTAATCCGGCCCTGAAGATTGGTGGGCACTAGTGGCCCTCTACCTTAAGGAACTCCCTCCTAAGGGTTGTGTGGCTGGCCTCCTCATTATTTTAAAAAGACTTTCAAAACTGTTGTATTGTAAGAATTCCAAAACACCATAGACAAATTCCAAAACACCATAGACAAATACTTAAAGCTTCTTTATACCAGACACTCACTAAAACTGAAACTAAAACCAACACACACACACACTTCTCCACTTCCTCTTTTTCCCCCGGCTCCTTTCAGTACCTCCAACTAAACTCCTGGGATACAATTCACCTACAACAGTACCACATATGCCCTTTATCTAAAATGAATACCTTCTCCCCACCCAACCCACTAACAAATATACAAAAAGCTAAACATATCTCTGCAAACAGCCTAAAGCCATTCTAGAATCAACAGCATTGTTAATGCCAGCTGGTATTAGAAAGTTACATACATAAGCTTTATGTGAAGGAAGGAGCCTTTGGGGGTTCCTACATGCACACACACACACACACACACACACACCCTCATGTGTGAACCGGCTAAAGGCTGGGGGGGGCGGGGTGTGTATGCCGGTGTCCCAAAGTCTACAGTGACCCGGCTTTCAAGTGCAAATGCCATGAGTCATGAGCTCCCCTCCCTGCCTGGCCAGGTGAAGTGCATCATGATTGGCTGGAGGCAGAGAAGCTACAGGAAGGAGGGGGGGAGGGGGAAAAGGTATATTCCCAAAGTGTAGCCTTTGTGTCTTTGTCTTTGTTCGTCGCGTGGTTGCTGGCTGTGGAGCAATGGCAGCAAGCCAGGCAGAGGTCCAAGCCTTCGAGGGGCCTCAGCATTCGACCCCAGGTAGCTCCTGGTGAAATTAGCTGAATGAGGGCTCTGGAAAGGCACGCCTTGTGGAGGGCTACCCATCTCGGACCTTCGGGTAGGTGAAGTAGTCCTCCTGGGCAGCGAGGCTGTGCTGGATCTAACCCTGGAAGAGAACTGACCCCCAGGTAACAGAGTTGTGTGCCTGGGAGATATTAAGGAATCAGGTTTTGTTATTTTGCAGCTTTACTTTGTACCAAAGTGTCTCTCCATTTTGTGCTTCTCTCATTTCCCTATTCTTGTTGTAAAATGCTACCAGAATAAATCTTTCTTGGTTTTACCCCACATGGGTTTTGTAGTCGCTCTGCTTGGTTAAGTAACTAAATCCAGGTTATAGACAAAGGCAAGTCCCTGAACAGAGATTCAAGTAGGATTGCAGACAGCTGAGGCTGGCAATCTGGTACCTTGAGATCTCTGGGGGTCTTGGGTCCTTTGGGGTAGGAAAGGGTGGGGGTGTGGCGGGTCAGCCAGCCCCCCCTTCCTCCACACTTTAGCTCAGGGCTCTCCAACCTTGGGTTCCCAGATGTTGCTGGACTACAGCGCCCAGAATCCCTTGCCATTAGCCATGCTGGCTGGGTATGCTGGGAGCTGTAGGCCAGCAACATCTGGGGACCCAAGGTTGGAGAGCCCTGCTTTAGCTCATGCAGCTGGTTGTTTGCTCTGTTGAAAATGTTGATCAGGCAGGGGTTCTACTTGGCTATTTTATACAAGAAGTAATACAGTGGAGTCATCAGTGCCAACTGGATGACGAGTAGTATCAGTAACTGGATCATAAGGAGTAGGGACCAGGTGCCTGGCATTCCACATCTGGCCATCTGACAGTTTATCTGTGTACTGTGTATACCTTGAGAGATAAGTGAATCTTGGTTCTCCTTTCCAAAAGATGCCCAGTTTCTTCACCTGTACAAATAAACCACATTGTATTCCTGTTTCCTTGGCTCCCTAACAGGAATCTGCATGCCTCTTATACTTTCATTGTTTCTGTTGCCCTTTTTATCTGCACATCTGACTGCAGAGAAGCATCTGGTGCAATTCACCTACTACAGTACTACCACAAACCTATTCACCTGTTTTGGATTGCTTTTAATTGATGTACTTTATTGGTCATGCTGCTGTTTTATTGATCTTTTATTTTTATGGCTCTGGCAATGTTTTTTTTTTTCATACTGGCTGAATTATATTTTAATGTATTGTTGTTTTGGTTTGGTTTTCGTCTTTTAAGTGTTGTTATAATATTATAATATCTTTATTTTTATACTTGTACTTTGTTCACCACCTTGAATGGACTTGGACCAGAAAGGTGGCTTATAAATATTTAAATAAATGAATAAAGTAAGTGATTATGTAGGGTGGGGGTGCATAACCTCAGGCCTGGGGCCAAATCCAGCCTGCCTGGAGTCCTAATCTATCCCTCCGGGGTTCCCCAATTGGCAACACCCTCTTCTCCTGGCCCTTTTCCACCTTTTTCCCAACCACCTTTTTCCCAACCACAAATTGTTTGGTTCCCCAGCATTTGTGTGATTCCCCCCCCCCCATTCTAAAACGTTGAAATTCCTCTCCTAAGACTTAGTTACTGGCAGCAAGAGCTTTAAGCTGAAATATGCTGGTCATTTGGGTGTTCCACCCCTTTTGCCTTTGGCCCCTCCCACCGCTGGAGTGCAGCCTCCAAAACTTCTCAGAAATGAAATTTGGCCCTCTGGCCGAAAGAGGTTTAACACCCTTGGTGTATGGCTTGTCTGTGTAGGAACTTTCTATAGTCCCAATCTGAAGGGTTGCTGGTAAACTGAAAGTACCGCAAATACAGGAAGCATCATGTTATTGACCGCGGTACTTTGATGACTCGGCATTGTAGCAGGTAGTGAGAGGAGCTCACTTTGTAGTGATGGAAGCCCTTCCAAGCACTAGAGGCAAATTCAGATGTCTCTCAAGTTTCCTGACATTGACTAACCTTACAGGGAACTGTAATCCAATGAGGAGGGAGTGGGGATATGTCATCCTCTGTTCTGTTTGGAGCACTGCAGTGGGAAGGGGAGGGACCTGTGGCTTATGCTGGCTCAGCTTATCTGAGTGTGGAAAGCTAAGCAGATGAAGATGAAGACAATGGTAGCCTCCCTAGTTCAATTATGTCAAGCGTTTTCAGTTATGCTATCCTTTGAATTTAATATAGCAAAATAATTTTCATACCACACTTGTAAGGACATACAGAACATTCATTTTAATTATGCTACTCTTATTCTCCTCCTCCTTCCATGATATCTTCACCTGTCTTCCTTAGTAAAAACAATTATAAATTCCCGTGGAGCACCTTTTCACATAAAGGTAACTAACTGGAGAAAGCATAGTTGTATCCCTTATACTGCAAGTACAAGCGATTCAGTTTTCTTGTTGAAATACAAAGACTGCTTGAAGCATAGAATCGTAACATCAGTAACCCATGCTAACTTTGCTTCTCTTTCAGCATTTCAAAATTTGAAGAACGATGCTGTTTCTTGTATGTACTGCACAATTCAGATGACTTTCAAATCTATTTCTGTACAGAACACCACTGCAAAAAGTATGTGCTGGTCAATATTCAGCATTTAAAACATTTTTTTTTTAAAAAAATGTGCCATATACACAGCTTGTATGAGGGTGGTGCTATGAACTGCTGCCGTTTAGTAACTTAGCCTCAGCTTGTGAGATTGTCTTTGACCAGTTGTGTTCAACTTGTGCATGAGATGTGTATACATGAAATGTGTTTATACCAGAGTTGGCACACTGTATATCATCAGAGTAAATTGAGACCCACAGATAAAGTAGAGATAACATATGTTATTAAGCACAATTTTATTGGGGATATAGTAGCACATTCTTTTTCAATCTAAGCATGCTGTTCTATGCATTACAGAGAATAATATTGTAGAAGTAGTAGAATTCTGAACTCTGCCACTTCAGATTTATTTATTTATTTATTTATTACATTTATACCCCGCCTTTCTTCCTGCAAGGAACCCAAGGCGGCTTACATAATCCTCCTCCTCCTCTCCATTTTATCCTCACAACAACCCTGTGAGGTAGATTAGGCTGAGAGGCAGTGACTGGCCCAAAGTCACCCAGTTTCACTGCATGATGGCAGGCAGGGTTATTTTTATATAGGGCAGCATGAAAAAAATGATACCCTTCCCCCGCAGTCCAGTACACTAGCAGTTTTAGTGCAATCCAGAATTCCAGCAGGTCAGTCTATGGCTTCATTCTACATAGTGTGTAGAACACCTCCTTGAAGGGAATTGGACTCGTCAAAGAAAAGCAATTAACATTCTGGAAAACAACAGTAGCAGAGGTTAAGCTGGGCTTGCTGCTGAACTGATTAGCATTTATAAGCCACAAGCAAACATAAGATGATGAATATGAAGTGATGCTTATTAGGGATACTTACAAAATTCTACCCATCCAAATTTCTCCCTGGCTTTTGAGGTTCTGAATTACTTAGTCTTGATTACGGAGTATCATTAATGTGTTAGGCCAAATGCCATTCTTAAAGTTTTGATTTACTGGCTTTGTTCAAATGCAACATTTTTCCATTTGCCTTCTGTTTTACCAATGTGCAGGATGTGCCTTTATTAAAATACTGTGCAAAAAAAAAAAAGAACCTTGGTGCAATCACACGTTCATATCAAGGTTCCTTTTTGTGCTGTGCCGTGATCATTGCACATGTGTATAATCACACTGCGAAACGCAGTCCTGATGTGATAGTACAATTGCATCATTTCAATTCCAAGTATTTTAAAACCACTTTTTAGGACTGTACACTCCCAAAGTGACATACAAACCAAAGTGAGAGATAAGGTACAATTTAAAGGTGATCACACTGGAACAGACATCCAGAATTACTTTCTGAAGCTGCTCTGCCAACAAATGGTATCAATCAAAAGCAGGAGTCTAGTTTAGAGGTCACCCCAGCATGGGCAGCCGTGGCCAGGTCCGATTACTCCCCAGACTGCATCAAGATTCCTTTTGGTATGATATATCATCACTGTGCTCGTGTGCTCCTGCACATTAGTAACCTGTAAAGAAAAGAAAGAAAAGAACTAAAACTGGAAGACAGGCAGAACAGCATATGGAGCAAAATTAATCCATGGTACGATAATGAAACAGATGGGTGAAATATATTCATCCCTAATGTTTAGCTGTGATGCAATTGGGAAAGATGCTTCGTACTAGCAAATACAATCTTATTTGCTCATGTACACAGGATTCTCTTGAACCATCTGTTTCAATACACAAGACCATTTATTGAGTGGGGCAAGAAAGTGGAGGTTAAAAACATGATGCACATAATAATATAGTCATGAGTAACTAAAAAGAAGTGCTAACCACTAGGTTTCATTCTGTTGTAACGTTATCCTTTTCTTTTATATGATTTTTGGCAGATTTTTTGAAATGGTTAATCGTATCACTGAAGAGATAGGAAAAAACACAGAGGAAGGTGAATGTGATGGAGACTCTCTGGAGGTAATGGAAATAGATTCTAGAGTTGGAAGGGGCCTACAAGGCCATCGAGTCCAACCCCCTGTTCAATGCAGGAAACTAGAGAACTTGTGTTCTTGCTAATTTTCACGCTTTTGGAACCTGCACTCTCTAAGGTAGATTTTAAAATCAAAGGTAGACTTACAATTTAACTCTCAAATGTTATGATGGACAGGGCCAAAAACAGAATGTTTCCATTAAAAAAAAATCTTAGGCTTCAAAATGAAATATTTGTATTTCTTGACTCGTTAAGTAACTTGATTAGTTGCTTTTTAAAAAAAGGCAAGCAAAATTCCCCATCACTTTCATACGGAAAGAATTGCCTAAATTTCAGACTCAAATTAACAACTGCTCAGATCTTCCAGTATTAAAGCCATTTTTCTCAAATGTTGTTATATTGCTTTTTCTCTTCTAAACTTCTAGACCCCTTCTCCCTCTCTCTCTCTCTCTAGTATACACATAACAGAGAGAGACAAAGAGAGACAGACAGAGCAAGCTAGCAATTACCACTTCTTCCCTAGTCTATGCATCCCCTGAACTGGTTTGGCTCCCTTTCCAGCTCCTATTCACACATTGAACCATATCTGCCTCCTGGATTCTACACATCCCCTCTCCCTGTGCTCATTCATTTCTAGCCTGAACCACCTGGGCCTATAGCCATCAAAATTAGAAACCCCACTTCTCTCTTCCAGCAATGTTGGTAGTGTCATAAACTCATTGCAAAAAAAATGTGAGCTATGATGGTTTCTAGCAGGAATGGGGAACCTTCAGCCTGTGGAGGTTCCCCATCTGGCCTCCGGAGCCTGCTTGGATTCCTCCAGGGGGTATCGCTTAGCATCCAAGTACCCCTCCCCCCCCCAGGAATCCCTGCTGTTATCTCTGATCTGTGCTCAGAGATAAGTGGGTATTCCCCTGCACACTCAGAGGAATCTGTGAGGATGCAGGTGGCAGGGGAGTCGGCTTGTGCTGGAAGTAGTGGGAGCTCTTCCCAGTGCTGGCGGAGTCGGTCGGTTCGCATGCTGCACACCATCTGAGTCCCTTTCTCTGTGCTGAGAGAGGCATGGAGACCTCTCTCAGCATGGAGAAATGCAAAATGGGCAGGGCAATGATAGCAGTGGGCGTCCCACTTCTGTCATCTGGCCTGTGGAGGACCCAGTGGCAATTCAGTCCTCTCACCCAAAACATGTTTCCCACACCTGGTTCATAGGCCTGTTGCAGACAGAGAAAAAAATATAATGTTTAAATACCTATCTCCTCATTTGCAAAACATTGAGAAAATATAAAGTTCTGCTGAGAACCTGAATTATTCATGCAATTCATCATTTGGCATTGTTTTATATTATCTGTGATAATTTTATTAGCATTTTAGAGGTTGTCACCTAAGAGCATGGCGTGGGCAAAGATCTGCCTTCCATTTTGCACCCTTAAGCATCTCAAACAAGCATTGGCTGTGGAATCCATCATGTCCTAGATTTCTGTATAGTAACTGCAGAATTCAAGCCAGATACTGTTACTATTGTGAATTGAGGAGGTGTGGTTGCTACCAACATGCATCTCTCCTTTGTATCTCCCCAATGATGTCTAGTAAAATAAATCAATTGAGCTTTTCTGTAATTACTGGCTGCCACTTGCATGGAACAAGAAATTGAACACAATGTAAGATGCATTATTTTACTAGAGATAACCAGGGAGATGCATGGGAGAGATATGGGTCAGTGGCAGCCACACAATTCCCGTAGCATATAGTTACACTCTCGGATTGATATAATCTTGTTAAACTACTACAGCTGACCTGGGAATACAAATTAGCCATGGAAGGGTGGGATATAAATGTTAGAAATAAATAGTAGTTACACTATCTTTGGAAGACATGGCTCTTCTAAGATGCATGCAATGGTAAAATAAAATAAAATCCATGCTGACAGTGATTTCATTCAGATGGGATGTCACTTCTCCCTGGTTTGAAGTGTTATTAGATCACTTCCTACTACAAGACAATAGTTACATGAGATGTACCAGAATCACAAACCCCTTCCTTTTGCTTGCTGTACTTTCTGTTGTAGTATGACTACGAATATGATGAGAATGGTGAGCGAGTCATTCTGGGGAAAGGCACTTATGGCATAGTTTATGCAGGACGAGATCTGAGCAATCAAGTCAGAATTGCCATTAAAGAAATCCCAGAAAGAGATAGCAGGTATAGTAATGGTTAATGCTGATGAATACTGCTACGTTTACAAATGTGCAATTACGTCCTCTGATTTAATTAGGGCATTTCTGCAAAAATTACTAGCAGCTCTCCATAGGTCTTCATATGCTTTACATTCTCAAAACTGTAGTCTTGTCCTCCCTGCAGATGTGTTGGACTGCAACTCCGAGTGGCCTTGCTGGCTGGGAATGATGGGAGTTGCGATCCAATGCATCTGAATGGCACCAGACTGGGAAAGGCTGCTGTAAGTACTCACAAAAGGGCGTGAGACATGTCCTGTTCAACTCTTATCAAGAGAAGAAGCAGTAATGCTCCAGTCCACAGGTTCTTGTTCACATCACAGAGCTGCATATAAGTGACTGCTTTGCTCATGACAATCTCTGTGTGGTTATCCACAGATCACATCAAAAAAGAGGGGCCTGAGGGCAGAATTAAATGTTACTCAGCCAAGGATGTAACAAATGCAGATTGCCACTTTCATTAGAGAAAAGATGTTTTGCTAGGGGCGTGATTTGAAATGGCAGAGCCTGTTCTTAACCCTTTTCCCATCTGTTGTTTTCAGCTGACATTTACTCATTGCTTTCTCTCCCGCAGGTTTCCAGATGTGTGTTTATTCTCACCAACATGCATCTGGAACTCTGTTGCAGGGCTGGGGGGGCTGGGGAATGGTTGGGAGGAGCAATGGCCAGGAAAAGGGTTAAGCACCGCCTATCCCACCCCTACTTCTCTTCTCCTTCTCCAAATTGAAGAGAACCTATGGTTTGTTGTTGGATTGAGAAATGTTGGTTGTTTGTGGTTAACAAACCATGGTTTATTATTGCAGCTGGGTTCAGACAACACGATAAGCCATGTTTCAACAACAACCCACAGTTCAACGACAACCCACAGTGGGTTATTGTGTTGTCTGATCCTGACTGGAAATTGAACATCTCTCAGTGAAGAGGAAGAAATGTTATTGCACATCCATGGTTGACATATCCTATAAACCTCCTACTTTAAAAGCTTTTCATTTATGTTGGATTATCCAACCAAAGAGATAAGCTTGAATTTTATTTTTTTAGGTCATTTTTCTGTGCTGGTGGGATGGTTGTTTTATTTAGCCGTCATGCTTTCTGCCTTCCTGTTTGATCTGCATTATCATTTAGTTAGGAACCTGTTTCCCTTTCACAAACATTGCTTGGGCAATTTCCGGTGTCATTTTACTTCAAAGTGTGTACTATCAGAATTGCTGTCACAGGTCATATTGCAGCATTACAACATACTGAACTACAGACAGTGAAAAATGCTGACTGAAACCTTGTAAAGTGTCCCTTTCTTTTAGATATTCCCAGCCTTTACATGAAGAAATAGCCTTACATAAGCACCTCAAACACAAGAATATTGTCCAGTATCTTGGTTCATTTAGTGAAGATGGATTCATTAAGATATTTATGGAACAGGTACCAGGAGGTAAGAAGTTTTCGATTTAGATCTCCTCTGGGACATTCTTTATCCCTATGCAAAAATAAAACATATACAGATTATGGAACTTAAGTTTACTCCAAACTCTGCATGAGGATATGTTATATTTTCTTATACAGAGAACGTAGCAGTGTTAACACCCAGTCACATGTTCAGTGAATATGTGAGGAGGCAGTGGGATCCTGCATGCTAGCTAATGTGCTCAGTGGCCACACTTCTCTAGTAGCCATGTGTTCAGCATTAATAGGAAAGGGTCCTATGTGTGTACAGTTCTTCTGCAAAATTGGGAACCCAGGATTCACAGTCACAAGGAAGAGCCCTTTGAACATAGAACACTTTCTCATGAATGCCAGAAGTGTGGCCACCAAGGTCATTGGGGAAGAAGGGGCAACAGTCATGGTCTTGCTTCCCCCCCCCCACACACACACACACCTGCTCAGTGTACACATGTGGGGAGAGAATGTCTACACACACACCTTTTGTTGGGAAAATATATTTTCTCCCCCGCCGCCGCCACTCTCATTTTCTTGGCCCAAAGTGCTACATACAGGGAGTCTGCTTTCTGACCAGATTTTTGATCAAAATCCCAAGAGGCTGGGGAACGGTGCCCCCTACATTCCTGAGATAATTATTATCTCAGGATTAATCACCAGTTGATCCACTTCCTGAATGGATTTTCAGTTATAACATGTAGCAAATAAGTATGAACAGTTAATATGTCTGAATGATCGTTGAGCAGAGCTCTTTCTTCAGGTCATACTACACCCACCTGTTTGGTTTGACTGACTCATTATCACGAATACACAAATTAAGGGAGAGGGAGGAGTTCTGTAGAAGGAACTTTTCCTGTTCTCCCTAATGTGGATTCATTGTTAATGAGCAACAGTAATGTAGCAAACTCCATTAATTTCAGGTTTGTTTTTCTTCTAACTTTTAATAGTCTGATATGACCTAAACTAACACAAACTTAAGATCTTTGGAGTAGAATAAGCAATGTATTCTCTTTTTATATGAGTATTAACAAGAAAATACATATTTATATCATATTTTACATAATTTGAATAATTTTCAGTATTTGAGATGTTGGTATTACTATAAATATTGCTGCCATTTTTATTCAATAGATAGATAGATAGATACCACTTGTTTCATATTATTATTATTATCATCATCATCATTCATCATCATCATCATCATCATCATCATCTTCTTCTTCTTCTTCTTCTTTAGTTGAAAGGCATTTTCACTGGCATTTTTCCCCATATTACAGGCAGCCTTTCTGCTCTTCTGAGATCAAAATGGGGACCATTAAAAGATAATGAACAGACCATTGGTTTTTATACTAAACAGATTCTTGAAGGATTAAAATACCTCCATGATAATCAAATAGTGCATCGAGACATAAAGGTGGGAACTTTTCAGAATTATAAATGTAAATTTCTTTGTGGAAAGAATTAGAATCATGTTAATGGGTATGAAGTGATCTTTACTGCTCACTGAAGCTAATGAAAATGTTAATCTCCTCTTGATGTTGTTAACCATCATAAACAGCAGAGAACATTTGTGGACTGAGGTTCAGTAGCTGGAATGGAGGAGAATTAGATTCAGTTCTCAGGTTTATGAAGACATCTAATCTAGTGTGGTAGACTGGCTGGAATTCTTGACCAGAGTTCAAATCCCTTCTCAGTTATGGGCTCGCACAACATGAAAACCCATCATGGGTAACTAGCCACAATGGGTTGTCATGTGTCTGAACTGAGACTGCCTCCCACAGGGTGGCTTATTTTTTTTGGCAACAAGCAACCCTGACAACCCATGGCTTTTTTTAGGGGTTGTTTGATCCACAGTCAGTTGTGTCGTCCCCGACCAGGAGAGCAATTTCATTCTGGGTTGCAGGGATCAGCTAGCGAGTCACTTGGCAAGAGCGGCAAACCACCACCCCCTGCTGCTCTTCGTGATCTTGTTCTTGCCGCCACCAGTGAAAGCCCCTTCACCGATGCCCAAGTGGCACTTTTGAGTGACCGCCACTGTTTTACTACCTTTTGGGGGGGCAGGTTGAGCCCTAGAAAATTATGCAAAAGTATTCGTAATTTTTAAAATTATTATTTTTGTTGGTCTTTCACAAGTGTTCTCTTATGGCTGTCCAATACTGTATGTGTAGTCTTGCCTTGTCATTTTCATTGTATGTTTCAGCTGTCAAAGGGAGCAGAAGTGGAGTAGGTAACATACATGGAAACTGACAAGACACGGCTGCATATAGGCTAAGTTGTGCACAGTTGCCAGGGTCCAATTGACGAGTTGTCAGTTAAAAAGTTCTGTGTCCACCACCCTTTCAACACTTTCCCGGGCCTGCAGCTACTCCAGAAAGGGGAGATATTAACCTGCCCCCCACCTTTTCACGGCTCTTTTTTTTTAGCACTTACTACTGCGGTTCATTGTCAGTTCTAAAAAAACAAACATGAAGAAATATACACAAATGTAATGACTGGGAAGTAAATGGAAGGGAAATTTGCACCAATGTAAGGGCTGGGAAGTAAATAGAGGGGAAATTTACATACTTGTCAGGGACTCACAGTAACTGCAGCAGTAAGTGCTCCAAAATGGAGCTGTGAATAGCGGGGGGGGGGGGGGAGGAGCCAATATCTCCCCATTTCTGGAGTAGCTGGACAATTGGGGAAGTGCTGAAAAGGTGAAGGGCACTGAGAAGTGTCAGTTCAGCACTTAACATTGAGAGGATTACATTGCTAAGGGGCTGATGTTGTCCCCATCCTCTTTTGGTGCACCTACTCTTGCCACTTTCCCCCCTTTACTGGTGCTTTTCAACTGACAGCTTGGCAATTGGACCCTGGCAACTGTGCACAAATTTGCCTGTATGCAGTCTACCACCTCCACTTTGCTGCTTCCTGTGACGGCTGAAACAGACAAGGAAATTGACAGACTACACATATTGGATAGCTGTAAGTGAGCACTTGTGAAATACTGACAAAAATAATAATAATAATAATTTTAAAAATTACGACCCCAATAAATAAATGAAAATAATGACCCCAAGTGCACTTTTTTGAGGCTGTGGAAACAGCAACATGGCAGCTAATGAAAAGGAGTAGTGATTGGAGAGGGGATGGGGAAACAAGACAGTTTCTGCAATGAAGAACACTGGGATACGTGCCAGAGCCAGCTGGAGTGGAGGATAGAGGGGGAAGGAGCGGGAGAACAACCCACGGTAAGCCTGATGGTCTGTTGAGTGTACTGTAGGTTGTTCAGCGAACAACCAACCCACTGTGGCTTATTCGCATGATGGCGTACAAACACAGCTGCTGTCTATTTGATTCATGTCCTCACTAAATGTGAGGTTTTGGCTTGCCCGAAATGGACTGCGTTGCCTGAGTTATTTTTTTAGGTAGGTATAACTAATGAAATAAGTATTCACAGACCTGGGGAAGGGGTGTTTTAAAAGACCTTTCCTGGAGATTTTTAATAACAAGCCACCTGCCCAATGTTAATGTAGTTACAGACTGACTTGCCTCAATGGTAATGAATGGACTCGTTTGGATCCCTCAGTTCTGATTAAAGTCACTCTTGTATGGAATGCACGAAACTCTGCTGCTGTACTAGCAAGGCTGTAGTCAGAATGGCGCACTAGAAATATTTTGCTTGTACACTGCATATACCCAGAGTTACAGTATGGACCAATGCTGTTTCAACAGCGATGGCCACCCATTGCCAGACAGCACTGTCATAAACAATTATATGGCACAGAATGACCTATAATGGGAATGAATGGAAGATGCAACTGTGCATGCATCTGCTTGTGCTGGAGTACTCATGCCCATAGCAGATCGCTAGATCTGCTCAAATGTATGTGAATTCATTAACCTGGTCTCATTTATGTTCTATAGAGAGATCCTTTAAAAAAGATGTTTTGATCTGTTAAAATATTTTAAAATGTAATATGAATATACAATTTATATTAGATAAATGTAAAGAACATAAGCTTTTATATAAGCTAATTACCGTAACATTTCTGTGGAAAGCACAAAAGGTGAAATCCAACATTGTGTGAGTGGAAGACTCCCTCCTGATCCCCCATGTACTCCTAAAAAGTCCTCCCCAGAGGTTCAGAGGACTTGTGGATCATTGTGGGAGGTGTCTTATGGGGCTGCATTGACCAAAATGAGGAACCTTGCACAAATGGTGCAAGATTCCTCTGCCTGATTTCAAGCGATTCCGCCTCCCGCTGCAGCCCCATAAGACACAGTCCATAATGTTCAGTAGGTCCACCTAACCTTCTGGAAATACTTTTTGAGGGTACAGGGGGCTGCAGACGAGAGAAGGGAAAGATCTGATTTTGAAAGTTTTTGAATTACCTTGTTTTTTTATTGTATTTTTTAACATAATGTAGCTAGGATAGTAGACCCATAGGTACTATATCAGTTCAGGAATGAAGCTTCGTTGAACTTGAAATGTAGTGTAGCAACATCCACAATTCTTTTATAGCCTACCATGTGGCATTTCAACATGCATTTTAGCTGCAAACTGTTTCAGGACACCAGCCATAAGATAAGATAACAATCCCAAATGTTCCCTCATTCAGGGTGACAATGTACTTATCAACACATACAGTGGAGTGCTAAAGATTTCAGATTTTGGAACATCCAAGAGGCTTGCTGGAATAAATCCGTGCACTGAAACATTTACAGGTATGTTTCTAAAGTACATTGTAAAGCCTCCTAATTTTAAAGTAAAGGAAGAATATTCAGGTTAAATATCTAAGTTAGATATCAGCCTTCAGAATTCCCAATAGCTTTTAGTCTCTACATGGAGCTGGTTTACTTTATTTGTTTGCATTAGAGAGAACTATACCTTTTGTGATTCAGTTGTGTACATATTTCGAAAAGGGATACTATTGTACAAAGTAAATTGGGAACCTGATATGGGCTGAGATGCTAATCACATACTGATTTGAGGATTACATTGCTAAGGGGCTGTTGCAGTAGTTAGGAAATGTGTTCAAGAGTGTCTTTATTCATTAACCAAGTTGCTAGCATCTAATAAGTAGTAATAGTCTGCCTGGGTGTGATATACAGAGCAATTTCCTCCATTGTTATCAGCAACATTCCTAGTTTCTGAATCAAGGGAAATGCAGATTGCTACAGCTAGCTGACCCTCCTTATTATACAGAGACATTCTGATCCAGCTAAAGGCCAAATGTATGTATATCCATAGGTGGGTGCGGAACTGTGTGCTTAGGAGATAAATAAATGTAATGAACAGATAAATAAAACATGTTACAACAACAGAGAGCTGCTAGAAAAAACCCTGCACTATGAACTTGGAAGCCCCTGATACTAATCACACCTCCGGCATGAATTCACTAGGTGGCCTAAGGTCAGGGGTAGGGAACCTTAGGCCCGGGGGCCAAATCCAACTCTCTGAGGTTTCCCAAATGGCCACATCCCTTTCCTCTGGCCCCATCATTTCCCAACCCAACCACCAATCATTTGGTGGTTTCCCAACTTGTGCAGTTGTATCTCTATTCTAAAAGGTTGACATGCCTCTCCTAAGGCTTAGTGACTGGCAATAACTGAATCTGAAAGAGTTTTCCACACCCCCTTGCAACTGTTATTGTAAGCTGTCTTGTGCCTGCATTGCAATGAAAAGCAAAGTATAAATTTTATTATAAAGAGGAACTCTTAGCCTCTCACCATGCACCCATCTATATTTATTTATTTATTATATTTATACCCCGCCTTTTTTCCTGCAAGGAACCCAAGGCGGCTTACATAATTGTCCTCCTCCTCTCCATTTCATCCTCACAACAACCCTGTGAGGTAGGTTAGGCTGAGAGTCAGTGACTGGCCCAAAGTCACCCAGTGAGTTTCATGGCTGAGCGGGGACTAGAACCCGGATCTCCCGAGTCCCAGTCCAACGCTCTCACCACTATGCCACACTGGCTCTCCCACCACGCCACACTGGCTCTCTTCCATTCTATAAATGGAAGCACTACTATTTATCTATTTTATTTATTTATTATATTTATATCCTGCCTTTTTTTCCTTCAAGGAAACCAAGGTGGCTTATGTAATCCTCCTCCTCTCCATTTTATCCTCACAACAGCCCTGTGAGGTAGGTTAGGCTGAGAGTCAGTGGCTGGCCCAAAGTCACCCAGTGAGCTTCATGGCTGAGCGGGGAATAGAACTTGGATCTCCCGAGTCCCAGTCCAACACTCTCACCACTATGCCAGACTGGCTATATTTTCCTATCTTTACAAGGGTGTTGTAAGAATTTCTGAGATAAAGGCCTGCTTCAGATGTAACAGTCTGGATCTAATAAATCATTGTTCATTGGACCAAGAACAGGCATTGTGCCTGTGTTCTTCTTCCTTCTTTCTCTTGTGTGCTACATCATAACACTTCAGAGGTTTATTAAACCATTGCTTCCTGATCCAGATTTCATGTCTTGCCTTGTAAACAGAAATTAAACCACAGTTGCCTGGTTCAGATGTAATGGGAAACTGTTGTTTAATAAACTACAATAAAAGCACCAAGTCAGGCACATGAGGGGAGAGGTAAGGATGGAGCACAGGAACAAAATGCATTCTCAATCGAATAAATTTATTTATTATTATTATATTTATACCCCGCCTTTTTTCCTGCAAGGAACCCAAGGCGGCTTACATCCTCCTCCTCCATTTTATCATCACAACAACCTTGTGAGGTAGGTTAGGCTGAGAGTTCCGTGACTGGCCCAAAGTCACCCAGTGAGTTTCATGGCCGAGCCGGGACTAGAACCCGGATATCCAGAGTCCCAGTCCAACACTCCCACCACTACGCCACATGGTTTATTAGATGAATATTGTTAGGTCTGGTCCAGGCCCATGTAGAGGAACTGCTTTGAAAACTGAAGTGCTACAGAAATGCTAAGTACGATTGTAAAAATACTCTGATGAAACCTAGGAATTTTCCCTTAACTGTATGCCTTCTTTCAGTTTTAGCTGTTGATCAAAAAAATTCCTGCCTAAGTGAAATAAAGCTGTTTCTAACAGGTACTCTTCAGTATATGGCACCAGAAATAATTGATAAAGGACCAAGAGGTTATGGAAAGGCTGCAGATATCTGGTCCTTAGGCTGTACAATTATTGAAATGGCCACAGGGAAACCTCCATTTTATGAACTGGGAGAGCCACAGGCAGCAATGTTTAAGGTTAGTTTATATTTATAAGTGCTGTATTTTTGTAAAAGAAAGCTATGTTATCTAGTAATTAAAAGGCTGAGCTAGAGAAGAACCATGACATGATACACTGATGTGTGTGTGTGTGTGTGTTGATGATTCAGTTGAACAGGAAGATACATCAAAGAAAATAGAATGCTAAAAAGTTATTCAGATTGCCTTTTTAAAATGAATGCCTCTTAGAGAATGAAAAGCCATTTCAGATAAAACTAGGAAATGGCAGTTAATGCTGATTCTATTTAATGTTGCATTTTAAGGGGAAGACTTGCCTCTGTGATGAAAGTTCTGCTTGATTGTTTTTCTTCCACATTTATCAGGTTGGAATGTTCAAAATACATCCTGAGATTCCTGAATCCATGTCAGCAGAAGCAAAAGCTTTCCTGCTGCGCTGTTTTGAACCAGATCCAGACAGGAGAACCTGTGCTAATGAGCTTCTTGTAGATGACTTCTTAAAAGTCACAAGCAAAAAAAAGAAGTCCCAGTCAAAGCTATCAGGTAAAGACATACTTAGGTCTAACTGGGAGAGCTTAAGTCCATTAGGATCAACTAAGCTACTGATGACAACTCTGTTGAGAATACAAATACAGAGTTCATTAGCGGAACTCGATTATGCTATCATTGAATTCGATTATGCTATCTATAAGCTATCAGTTTGCATTTATGTTGTTCAACAAATGGTTTTAGAATGTTGATGCTGGGTTATAGTTTTTAAAATTTTGCTTCTTTTTGAAAACACTGGGACTTCGTCACAACTAATTCTATTGTTTTTTCAATGGAAACTAGTCATGACTAACTTTAACTGGATTGGGGCCTGAATATTGTGTCAAGTGTTTTAAAATGTTCTTTAACCCACAGATGAGGAAATTGTGTACTATAGTCTGTTAACTTTTTATTTATTTTATGTAATGGATCAAATTACCTGTTTCTAGTTCTGCTTCACAAGTGAATCTGTATGTTTTTAATGCAATTATTTTCTTTTCACAGCACTCTCAGTTGGATCAAACGGTGAGATTTACATTTAGACATTTCTCTTTGTACACTTATGAAGTCTATAAATGTTCTAAAACACAAAGAATATGAATGTTTATATAGTCATAAGCTGCCACAATTGCAATTTCAAATCAAGTACCAGGAGCCAAAGTAACTGCTGTATTATGAATACTCCTTATGGGCAAATACATGAGCGGACGTCCGCTTGCGTAATGAAGAGTTTCCCTTCACCTCCTCCCTGCTGCATACTCCCCCAGATCTGCTCTGGAGGGTCCCCCAATTCTCTGGAGCAGATCTGAGGGAATTCGCTCCACCAATGGTTCTGCTCTGCTGGTGGAAGGTCACCACTGGATACAACCCTATAAGTAGGCTTAAAGCATTACCATCCTAAAGCTGCCTGCAACCCTCTGCGTATGAATCAAGAATTCAATTTCACTGAATTCAGGGAAACTTATTTTCAAGTTAACATGTTTAGGATCCAATTCTAAAAGTGTTGTCTTCCTCCATTTATTAAAACAATTCTTCAGAAATTAATTTTATGTAGCTTTTATATATAGCTATACAGAAAGATTAGAAATACCAGTATTCTGTCTTGTATGTCCTTTCTGGAAACACAATCGGTATGATCCATCCTGTCACGCTTAACGCAGCTCCCAGAGTTGTGCATGTGGACAGCGATTTCCATAGGGCGTAATGAGTCCATTTCTCCCTAGTCATCTTTCCTTAGGTACAGTTGTTGTTGTTGTTGTTGTTGTTATTGTTATATTTATTTGTATCCCACCTTTCTCCCAACACCTGGGACCCAAGGTGGCTCACAGCCTTTAAAACTCATATAATTAAAACAAAAATAGAAAAATACAAAAGTTAAAAATATAATTAAATTACCAATAATATTAAAAATTATATTCTGGGTATTCAACCCTTATCTCCCTTCCCCATAGGCCCCAGCACACAAACGATGTGTGCTATGCATACTGGAGGTGATGGATCATGCCCAATGGTTGTTATAATTTACTTTCTGTACAAGGCTTGATTACACTAATTGTCTGGTTTCCCCTACTTCCTTGAGCAGAGTATCTTCGAAGCATATCTTTGCCTGTGCCTGTTCTTGTGGAAGATACAAGCAGTAGCAGTGAATATGGTTCAGTTTCACCTGACACTGAATTAAAGCTTGACCCTTTCTCTTTTAAAATGAGAGCCAAATCCTGCGGAGACAAAGATGCAAAGGGGCTTAGGTCTCTTTTTCTAAGGTAAAAGTCTATACAATATCCATGTTAGTTTATTAAAAAAGAAATAACTTTTTCAGATAAATTTTAATTATTTTTAATAACAGTTTCTAATGTTAAATACCCACAGTATCCCAGATGAGAATTTTGAGGACCACAGTGCTCCTCCTTCACCTGATGAGAAGGATTCTGGCTTCTTCATGCTCAAAAAGGATAGTGAGCGAAGAGCCACCCTCCATAGAATCCTCACAGAGGACCAGGATAAGGTGGTGAGAAATTTGATGGAAGCCTTAGCTCAGGTAAAGAAATACATGTGGTATGTTTAACTTAGGTTATTTTAAAATAAATACTTGGGCCCGGACTTTGTGACTAGCATATCACAAATGGCAAGATTTTGCAACATTGCAGTAATATTCCTGGCGCATTTATTTAGGGTCATTAATTCAGAAGCTATCAGATGATTGAGGCTTTGGTGGTCATTATAGCATAAAAGCACCATAAAAGTCTGGGAGCACCTTCAGACTGTTTTTATTAACCCTGTACACCCCTTAGTAAAATAGAGGTCAAAATGAATTGGGTTATCTCCAGATAGCCAGACACACAGCTCATTATAAACTATTCAAACGACCCGTGATGCTTTGTAATGTGCCTTCTTCACAGATTCACAGAAAATGTATTCACTGAAAATATATTCAAGCTTCTCAGTCTTAGCTGAGAAGTTTAGAGTATAAATTCTAAAGTGTAAATGAAATGTGTTATGGGTGCAAAAGGCAATAAACTAGAAGCCATAACAGGTTGAAAGTTCGGTTTTGTGGCTTTTCATGTTCTTTGAGCCCCTCTGCACCTATAGATGCCACCTTTGTCATGGGGAATAAAACTAAAACTATCCTTTTCTGATGACAGTCTTGGAAATAGTCTTATGGTGAATGTTTATTGCTTCAGTGGATAGTAACAAATTACTTTGTAGTTTGGAAAATTAATACATTAAAATTAAAATCAATAATAGTAACGTGGCCCTTTTCCATCACCCCAGCCTCTGTGACTTATATAATGCTTCTCTTTATGCCTAGAACAGCCTTCCCAAAATCATCATAAGAACATAAGACGAGCGATACTGGATCAGACAAAAGATCTATCTAGTCTTGCATCCTCTGGGCAATAGTCTTCTCCTGCTTTAGTTTTCCAGCAATCCTTTCTCATCTCATCCTTACTACACCATTATGGAGCCCCATCTTTACCCTTGGTCTGCCCTCTGACCAGGGACCATGCCATTTCTGTTGTATACATCACCTAACTAAAAGAGCACTGTTGCTGTGTAAGATACCTTTAGTAACTAGCAACAGCAGTATTTGTAATAGGCAGTTTTCCTGCGGAAGCCCCATTGAGATGTATGAATGGAAGTTGCACAACAGCGGTGCCTTGGGGTGGGTGGGATGTGCACTTCGTATTTTCACTGTTGCCTCATGATGATAGAAATGCAATTAGCTGTTCTTTATCATTCTAACAGGGAGCTGAAGAGCCTAAGCTGAAATGGGAACACATCACAACTTTAGTTGCCAGCCTCAGAGAATTTGTAAGGTCAACGGATCGCAAAATCATTGCAAATACACTTTCAAAACTGAAACTGGAGCTAGATTTTGATAGTCATGGCATCAGCCAGGTTCAGTTGGTACTCTTTGGTTTCCAAGATGCAGTGAGTACACTTTTCCCCTGCTGTTTTGCTTGTTATAATGAATATATCTGAACATAGTTTCTTAAACTCATACACAATCCAGCAATAGCTATTTGTGTGCCAGTGTGGTGTAGTGATCAGAGTACTGGACTAGGATTGGGGAGACCCATGTTCAAATCCCCACTCAGCCATGAAGCTCACTGAATGACCATGGGCCAGTCAATGGCCTAGTTTGCACATAACGCTAACCTATGGTAATTAATGGAAGGAAGCATTGAGACATATTTAAACTCCTAATGCCTCCAGGGGACAATCTACACTGGAGCCCCTTTTGTTTGTGAGGCACCGCTGTAGTGGTCTTTTTTTTTTCCTAACTCAATTACTGCTTGGTGGGCACACAATGTATACAGCACGGTGTTTGCTGTGTTTTAACACGATCAAGTGCCACACACTATTGCATAGTTTTGTAATTATGGGAGAAGGAGGAGTATGAAAGTTCACATGAGCAGAGTCATATCACTTTATAATGTGAATTTATGCCACATGTCAGTTCGCAGTGCTTGCTTTATTTATTTATTTATTTTATTATATTTATACCCCGCCTTTTTTCCTGCAAGGAACCTAAGGTGGCTTACATAATCCTCCTCCTCCTCCTCTCCATTTTATCCTCACACAACAACCCGGTGAGGTAGGTTAGGCTGAGAGTCAGTGACTGGCCCAAAGTCACCCAGTGAGTTTCATGGCCAAGCGGGGACTAGAACCCGGATCTCCCGAGTCCCAGTCCAGCACTCTCACCACTATGCCACACTGGCTTTGCATTAGAAGTGGGAAGGGTGTTTATAAGATGAGTACTGCTGCTTCTTTTTTGTTTAATGCATGCACATCAGTGCAGTTCCTCATTACTTTTTAACAGAGAAAATAAGTTTTTTACACTACAACTGCATAAAGTCTACCTTTGGTGCCAGGTTAAGACCTTCCTCTTCTCTCAGACATTTGGCAGCATATGATGAGGTTTTAATCAGGTCCTGGATTTTTTTCTTATTGTTGAGTATTTAAAATTGTTTTAGATACATGTGTGTCTCTTTGTGTGCTGTCTGTTTATATGTTTGTATGTAAATGGTTTTTATAATGTATTTTTAAGGTTTTAATCTCTGTAAATCGCCCAGAGAGCTTTGGCTATTGGGCGATATAGAAAAGGAATGTATGAATGAATGAATGAAATGGATTGTTGATTTCTGGGTTGTTGTGATATGTGAATGTGGTCATGTTAACAAACCATGGTTTGTTAACCATGAACAACCCAGAAAGAGAACCCTGTGGTTTGTTGTTGGGTTGTGAACTCTGGGTTGTTTAAACCATGGATTGTTGTTATGTGTGAACCCAGAACTGTAGGGTGTTCATGGGTTATTTTTCCAGGCTACAGAGGTGGCGGGCAACAGCAGTCAAAAAACCCCAACCACTCTACATGCCAGTACTGCATTGCTGCAAAGGCATTTGAGATACAGAAGGGAGGGAGTGGGTGAAGGAGGAGGGAAATAAACAACCCAGGGTTTGAGAAAACAAACCAGTTTGTTCAATTGTCTACCAGACAAGCCCTGGGTAGGACAGCAAATGATGGGTTAGCATTATATGTGAACCAGGCTGTTTATTTATTATTTTATTTATTTATTTATTTATTTATTTATTTATACTCTGCCTTTTTTCCTGCAAGGAACCCAAGGTGGCTTACATAGTCCTCCTCCTCTCCATTTTATCCTCACAACAACCCTGTGAGGTAGGTTAGGCTGAGAGTCAGTGACTGGCCCAAAGTCACCCAGTGCGTTTCATGGCCGAGCGAGGGACTAGAACCCGGATCTCCTGAGTCCCAGTCCAACACTCTCACCACTACGCCACACTGGCTCTCTGAGGGCTGTTGTCCCTCAGTCTAACCTGCCCCACAGGGTTATGGTCAGAATAAAAAGGAAGGACTGTATATACTTCTTTGAACTCCTTGGGGAAAAGATGGGATATAAATAATGTTGTTGTTTGTTGTCATCGTTTTGTTCACTGTCCTAGAGTTCAAAATGGAAAACATTTAATGACCTGGATAACAGATTGTGAATAGTGTGTGAAATAATCTCTTTATAAACTTATATCAACATTTCTCCAGAAGAGAATGTTGACTTCAGATAAGACACATCCTGGGATACTTTTTTTTTTTTTAGTATGGATGGATGAAGGTAGTAGTCCACATATCTGCTCAACCACAGCATACTGTATGTTCCGTTGCCTTTTGGTGAGCATGACAAGCCTCTGCCTTCTTCCCAGTCTTTGAGTTCGAGATGTAGGTGGGTGTCATTCCCCTCTCCAGCCCAAGGTTGTGGGCTTGTTTTGTTGATGTGCTGCCAAGGCCAATTGTTAAGGACACACTTGTTTATTTTCTGATGCTGTTTTTATTTAGATGTTCCTGTAACAGAAAATGAAAATATCAAAACTGTCTCCCTTTCTATGGCCATGTTTCCTTGTTAAGCACACTCCCCTCACCATCACAGAAAGTAACTTATATTGTGAAGCTTTGAGAGTGTACAAATGTCCTTTAATATAATTATTTAAGTGTATGAAAGGCAGGCAGTTAGCTAAAAGGCAGTTGATCATTCTACTCTGTTCCCAGTTTAGGCCACTATCATATCAGAGGATTTTGTTGTCTAAGTTGGTAGAAAGAAAGGGTAAATTAAGTGAATCCAAATGTATGTAACATCTAACTTTCAGAAATACTTTGTCCCATTTCCACTTCCAAACAATGCAGATCTTTTGGTCTCTGATAATGAATATATTGTTAGAGGGAAGGGGGAGAAGAGCACTATATATCCAGACTCAATTCTCTGTCTGATTCTAGGTTTTTTTTCCACCAAAGCTGCATGTAAAAAAAAAAACATTTTTTTTTTAAATATACTGTTCTAATTCCAGTGTCTCTTTCCAGGTGAATAAAGTTCTAGAACCCACAATATCAAGCCACATTGGATGTTTGCGCTAGACAGCATAATTCGCAAAGCTGTGCAGACAGCTATTACTATTCTGGTTCCAGGTGAGATGCTTGTCGCTCATTTAAATGGCTCTGTAAGGCTATGATTCTAAGCACGCCTAACATGGAAATCACCATACATAACATGTTGGTGCCCCTATATATCTGCAGTATGTCCCTACTACAACTGTAATGTCTGAAGCAGCTGTCCAACTTTTTTTCGATGGCTTGTGCACTGGGGCCAACACAGCAGGAAGCTGTGGCCAGTTGCTTCTCACCCCATATACTGATAATGTACAGTCCAGTTTTTTTTAAGTATGGACTGCTGCTCTGAATGTTAGTAAATGCCTATTGTGGGTTGGTTCACATGTAAAAAATCAATTAGCTCCCTTTTTGGCACATAACATTAACTCCTTAAGCTCTTTCTAAATGCACAATGATGATTCACTTATAAAATGCTTACATCTTCTAAGCACTGTACAAGATTAAAAGGTAAATCAGTCCCTGCCTGCAGGCTTGCAGCGTAATAGACACAATGCAAAAGGAAAAAGAAAGGGAGAGGGAAGAGGAACACAAACAAATTCAGCTGTAAGTTACAGAATTTAGAAGAATGAAAAGTGGTAGGAATCATGCAGTTTGGTCTGAGTGGACTTGTTAAGTGCTTGAAAACTGCAACTCAGTCAGATGCATGAAAAATGAAAAGCCCTGAAGCAAGGAGTACAGACGAAAAGCATTTGCTGTATGAAAAGTACTCCAGCTTAGTGATTAGGAAAGAGCTTTAGAGATTATTTTTGAAAAACCTGAAAGCCTTCCATTCCATTTGCAGCTGCAATGAGCATTTACGAGACACAACACTGTATTGCCTGATGGATGTAATGCAAATCCTAGTTAGCGCTCAAAATAACTCAAGCCTTAGTGGCTGTGTGTAATATGGAGGTTGCTATAATTCTCTTGAAATTATCAACCTCTTTTCAAATTGTAAAAAGCACAAAACTGCCAATCCTAGTCCATATAAAGGACATGACTGTCTCCAGTTAGTCATCAAAACAATCTCGTAAAGCATGATAAAGAGCTGGCTTGACAGGCTTATCTGGGGAGACAATTACATAAGGAGGTAGCCACTTCCAAGAAGGCCCTATTCCTTGTAGCCACCTGCCTTACTTCTGAAGGCAGGGACACCCTAAGAGGGCCTCCTTGGATCATCTTGGAGAGAGAGCAAGAGTATAATATCTGCTGTATGGAAAGAGTCTGGTAGGAATTTCCAGAGGGTTTGGTGTGTTAGTCTTTTGCAGCAAGAACAACAAAGAGCCTTGTGGCACCTTAAACTCTAAGAAATGTATTGTGTCCTAAGTTAAAAGTGTAAGATCATCTTATGGGGTGAGGGCTACAGCTCAGTAGTAAACATGCTTTTCATGGGGAAGAACTTAGTTTCGTGGTAGAGCACCTTCTTTGCATGCCGAAGGTCTCAGGTTCATTCCCTGGTCTGATTCAGTAAGGTCAGCTTCCTAGGTTCAATCATCAGCATCTTCGGTTAAAAAGGATCACAGGTAACAGGGCTGGAGAAAACTGCTGCCAGTTGCAATAAGTCAAGGGTGGGGAACCTGTAGCCTTACACATGTTGTTGAACTCCAGTTCCCATCAGCTCCAGCCAGCATGGCCAAATGGTTGAGAATAATGGGAGTTGTAGTCAAATAACATGTGTGGTGAGGGCACAGGCTCCCTATTCCCACACTGGAGTAGATGGACCTCTAAACTGATTAGGTATAATGAAGTACACTTCTACAGTTACTTCTGGATGCCAAAGTACTCTGGCATAGCTATTGATTAGTCCAGTCAGCATCGTTGCTGCTGCAAGCTTCTGTCTGACCAGGTGGGTACAGCTATTGGCCTTGCATTGTTAGGTCTGGTCTTGTGCCTTCTTGATGCAGCACTAGCAAGATGTGTGAGTTGAAAGTTCTGTCTCAGGTTCCTCCTGGGATGAGTACCTAATTTAGCAGCTTGCTTTCTTCTTTGTTCCCAATGTGTCAGATCTGCAAGGTTATCTCTGAGGAGCAGCTTTGGGGGATGCAGGCTGCAGAGCCCATCATACATGCCTGCAATTTCATTGCGCTGATAATTCACAACCAAACTTCTCTCCAACAGAATTGAGGACACACTTCAGTTTAGCATCTGAGAGTGATACAGCAGATCAGGATGACATTGAAGGTGAAGAGGAGCATGAAGAGCAGCCTCCAAACCCAACAATTCAACAAGACAAGCACCCTTGCCTTCTACTGGATGATGCTATCGCTACCTCAGGAGTGAGCACCCTCAGTTGTTCTACTGTATCCCATGAATCCCAGGCTGCCCAGAGATCCCTCAATGTTCAACTTGGAAGGCTAAAATTGGAAACAAATAGGTAAGTCTAGGTATCTGAAGATCTGCAGTTGACTCCCTGTTACATTTACAAAGCTGTACCGTCATTTTAAAATATACACATGCCTAAAATACACACATTTTAAAATATACATAAGCTGTACCAACATTTTAAAATATGCACATGTGGGCATTTTCATTGATTTGACCACAAGTAGTAATTTGCTATGCCAGATAAATTTCAGTCCAGTGAAGCAGACGCAGGACTGTGCCTGCAGAGCCCTTATTAAAAAAAAGTTTAAATTCCACTGAATAGCTGTACAGGGGGGACTGAATCCAGCCTCTGCTCCTCCCTGAGAGACAATTGCCAGGATTTTAACTTAAAAGAAATTAAGACCTGGATGTTTGATTCGAGAGGGAAACTGTGCACACTTTGACTGGGTTCAGGCAACATGATAACCCACACTCAAGAGTTGAGTGTGGGTTGTTGTTGAACCATAGGTTGTTGAAATGTGAGTTATCATGTTGTCCAAACCCAGCCAAGATAACAAACCATGGTGAACAACCCTCAGTTCACAGCCCAACATCAAACCATGGGTTCTCTTCATGGGTTGTTCATGGTTAACAAGCCATGGCTTGTTAGCACAGCTGGGTTCAAATAACACAATAAACAGTGTTTCAAGAACAACCCACAGTTCAACAACACACACTCAACCCATACTCAGTGTGGGTTATTGTGTTGTCTGAACCCAGTCAGTAACTAGTTGTGCATACAGTTATCCATCTGGCTAGGACATGTGCATAGTGGCTGCTTCAAGGTGAATATTACATTTATTTATATATTTATTTATTTAATATATTTCTACACCGCCCTATCAGCCAAAAGGCTCCTTGGGCGGTTTACAAGAAAAAACAAGCAGAATAAAAACAATCATCTTAAAACCAAAAGGTATCATTAATATAGAAATATAAACACAATATAATAGAATAGAATAAAACAAAAGCAGTGAAATGAATCAGTCTGGAGGTACAGTAGTGATAATAAAAATGGGAATAAAAATCTAACCGTTAAAATACTGGGAGAATAAAAAGGTTTTCACCTGGTGCCTAAAAGAATAGAGGGTGGGTGCCAGGCGCACCTCTTTGAGGAGCTGATTCCACAAATGGGGAGCTACAACTGAGAAGGCCCTTCCCCTAGTAGCCACCCTCCTAGCTTCCTTTAGAGGGGGCTCTCTGAGAAGGACCTCCAAAGAGGATCTCAGGGTTTGGGTAGGCATGTATGGGATGAGGCGTTCCTTCAGATAGCCTGGCCCTAAACTGTTTAGGGCTAGCTAAATTAAGGCAAGAGCTTAAGGCAGGGATGTTGAACCTCTTTCAGCCTGAGGGTCGAATTCCATTTCGGAGAAGCTCTTGGGGGCTGCATTCCAGTGGTGGGTGGGTCTGAATGCAAAAGGGAGTGGGGCCAAAGAGGCAGGGAGACGGAAAGGGGGCATTGGCCATCTGGGCAACCCCCCCCCCAGAGGGCCAGATTAGGATCCCAGGTAGACCAGATGTGACCTGCAGGCCTGAGGTTCTGTACCCCTGGACTAAAGCCTGTTTTCAAATGTTTATTTATTTTATTTATTATATTTATATCCCTCCTTTCCTGCAAGGAACCCAAGGTGACTTATGTAATCCTCCTCCTCCTCTCCATTTTTTCCTCAAAACAACCCTGTGAGGAAGGTTAGACTGAGAGTCAGTGACTGGCCCAAAGCCACCCAGTGAGCTTCATGGCTGAATTGGGAATAGAACCTCGATCTCTCAAGTCCCAGTCCAACACTCTAACACCTACGTCACACTGGCTCTCCAAATGTTACTGGGGTGGTTTTATAATTGCCTTAGTTAAATTGGCTGCCAAGAGCCTCTTTTAATTACTGCTATTCATAACAATTAATTTTCCTAATAGTATGTACAACTGCCAGGTCTTAATGATTCACTCACCGGGAACAAATCCAAGATACTAAACACCTGGATGGCACAGTTACCTAGAACACATTGTTTTCCTGATTCCTGAAATATACCATAGAAGGCTCTGTCCCTGGAGCTAAGCAACAATAAAAGAAAAACAAACCGGCACAACAAATAATGGGAGACAGAGAATGTAAAGTCTTTGTTGCTAGGTTCCTGATCCAAAACTCATTTCAGTACTTGTTTTTAAAGTTGATTTAGAGTGCAATCCTATGCCCGTTTAGACAGAAAAGGGTCCTACAATTCCCAGCATTCCCCAGCCAGCATGGCTGGCTGGGGAATGCTGGGCGTTGTATGACTTTTTTCTGTCTAAACATGCATAGGATTGTGCCTTTAGTCCCATAAACATTCATGGAACCAAGTAGGCATAAATTCTAGAATTTCTGCTTATCTTAATTGGGCTGCAGGAATTAATGGGCTGTATCCAATGTTAGTCCTACTTAGAGTAGACCCACTGAAATGAATCAGACTTAAGTTGACTAATGCTGGATACATTATTTACTGAATTCACTGATATCCTAAATCTACCCTCAGCATTACATATATTGAAAGGTGGAAGTGTATGTGTGTATAGATAGAATATATAGTATGTATATTCTTTCTATATACAGCACAGAGACCTGTATCTCCACTGTTCAATGACATAGACATAATGTTAAAGGTGAATATATGAATCATCTCTTGGGTCATAGTGAATGCTGAAATATTCTGTGTGGCTGGGAGGTGGGAGCTCAATAGTGCTGGGAGCGCATTATGGCAAGAGAGAAGGTAACTTTCGGAAGTTTGTTCCTGCAGCCAGAGCCGCCACCTCCTGCGGCAGGTGAGTGAGGAAGGAAGGCAAACCCCCTTCCTCTCAGTTCCACAATGCAAGTAGGGCAGTGTTCTCCAACCTTGGGTCCCCAGATGTTTTTGGCCTACAACTTGCAGTATGCTGGCTGGGGCATGCTGGGAGTTGTAGGCCAAAAACATCTGGGGACCCAAGGTTGGAGAACACTGAAGTAGAGGCTTTGTCCCTCCTTTTCACAGCAGTGGGGGCTTTGCTGAAGGACCTGTATGAAGAGCAATGGGGGGATATGTGGGTAGGGAGGGTTCTCTGCCTTCTTTTTTGCCCTGTATTCTTCCATCCAAGCCACAATGCCAGAGGCCAGGCTGGTTATTCTGGGAGCATCTGCTGCTGGCATTGCATAGTGGCAAACAAGCAGCAAGATCCTCTTCTTCTCTGCGAAGCCTAACAGTGCAGGGAGAGGAGAACAGAAAAGGGAAGCAAGATGGAGAAGGAAGAAGTGAGAGCCAGTTGGCGATGACCTAACGGGCACTGACTCTTCTCTCCCCCCCCCCCCAATTTGCAACAGATACACACTCCCGTAATTCAGAATAATTTGCAACTGTATAAAAACTCCAGTTCATCATTTCTTGCCATCCTTTCATAGATCATAGAGTTGGAAGGGGCCTAGAAGGCCATCGAGCAGGCGTGACCCTGCTTAGCTTTCCACACTCAGACAAGCTGAGCCAGCGTGAGCCAAAGGCCTAGCATTTGCCCTATCTAGTATTATGCTTCAATTCTAAAGGGCTTGCTTAGGGATCCTTCAATCTAGATGTACAGTTACAGAGTCTTGGGGTACAAGACCTTTTCTGGTGTGTTTCCTACCCTTTGGAATTGGATCTCTTTGAGATTTATCTCAGGCCATCATCACACATAATTAGATGATGCTGTTAAAGGTTTTTGTTTAGGCAGGCTGTACAGCTTGCTGTTTAGTAATGATTGCATGTAAATCGCAGGAGAGTTCTTAGCTTATTTTATCTGTTTTTAATCATGTGATTTCATCAGAATTCTATTGTGTCCCACTTAGAATGCTATATGCAGTTCCCATGGGTTTTCATGGAACTTCGGAAATGAGCATAGTAGGTGTCTCTTGTGTTTGCAGTAGCATAATCTCTCCTTGACAAACTGTAGAAGCTTGTATTAGTCTTGTTTGTTGTTGAAGGTGTGCAAAGATGTTGAAATAGGTTTTGGGAATTGCTAATGCAGTACTATGGTTTCTACTTCTCACTAATGTTAGTAGGCTCTTGGCAAACACACAGTGAGATTTTACTCTCTCTTTTTATCTTATCTTCCCTAACAGACTGCTAGAAGAGCTGGTGCAAAAGGAAAGAGAATTTCAAGCCCTGTTGCATCATGCTATAGAAGAAAAAGAACAGGAGATCAAAAACCTGAAGCTTAGGACTCAACCGATAGGTGCTCCACTAGAGTTTTCAAAAGCAATTGCTCCTCAAAGCAGTTTCTAACAGAAGGCTGATGCAAGTCAAAGCCTTCTCATGCACCCTGAACCCCACCCCCTTTTTCTTTTTGGTTACTTTGCCTTCATTGTAAAAGCCCCTTTATCACATTTTCTAGACAGTTCTTTGAAACAAGAATATGATATACCCATAGCCTGCCTATTAATTCAGGTACTGTATAGTGTCAGTCAGTAAAGCAATAATTGTACAGATAGAAATCTTATTTAGAACAAGGAAGTATACATTACTGACTTTTTCTTTCATGGGATTTTTTTTTTTGGGGGGTAGCAAGTTTGGTTTTATTTTTCTTATTCACAAAGACTGTTTAACTGTATTACCTATTAGGAAAGGTTCAAATCACACTTTTTTCTAAGGACCCCCACCCCCACCTTGCTATAAAAGCTTGACTTAGAAATGAAAACTTAAGAAGAGCCCCACTAGATCAGACCAAGGATTCAGCTACTCCCGCCCCTTTTTCCAACAGCAGCCAGCTGAATGCCTCCAAAAACCCAGAGCGAGGCATAAGAGCAACAGCCCTTCCCTGTTGCTTGTCCCCAGAACCATACCTGGCTTTGAGTGCCTAGAGGATTCTCGCTGGCCACGGATGAAAACAAAATGCGGGACTAGATAGACTTTGATCTGATTCAGCATTGCAATTCTTATGTTGTTATGAGATCATTCCAACAACAAACCTGAGCAAGTCTAATTGAGTGCTTTTTGCACATTAGCAATCACTTCCCTACAATTCACAAAGCTGTTGCCTAAGCCCTTTACACATGCAAACTAAGTTGCATTTGAAGTGTTCTAGCATACACTGTTTCTGCCAAAAGCACTTTTTCATGGCTAATTGCCGAGTCCATATTTTCACTTGTTTTCACTTGCAGGTTTTTAAAAAATCAAAATTCCTATCAATTTGTACAATAGTGTTTTCTAGCCAGCTGTATTTTGTGCATATGTTTCTTCTAAATAGACTCCTCTGAATCAGTCAGCTGAAGTGATAAAAGCTGCAACTGCATGCAGAGGATGGAGCTCTTCCCCACCTATTTCTTAATCCTGACTGCAAATCATAATGAGAAGAGACCCAGTTCTGAAGTTCATAATCCTTATCTAGCACTTCACCCTTCTGTTACTAATTATAGGGAACATGATGTTAAATTCCACATTTAAGAGTCTCAGTGAAGGCTGGGCAAATGTCTGGTTCTGTGTAAAACATAAACACACACTAACAGAGTTGTCTCCAAAAAATTGTTCTAGAGATTCCTGGCATGTCTGTCTCTCACCTTAACAACACTGATGGAGCGGTTGAAGATCCAGATCTTACTAACTGGCTGAGAGTTCATGGTGCTGATGAAGAAACCATAAATAGGGTAGGAAAGATATTTTATTAGGTATGTTCTGTTTGGAATTTTGCTAGAGGTTCAATGCCCAAACACCTAGGACTTTTAACTCTTACTTTACCCATAGTTTGAAGGAATAAGGATGAAGCAGCAAGAAGAAAATGTGATGAGTACAGAAAGTATAGAAAAAAAGGTTATGATTTTGTTCATCCAGCTTTAGAATAAATACAATGTGTTGAAACGTGTGAAGAAGAGGAGCCTTTGGGGGGTCCCCACACGCACACTACACACACACACACACACACGCCCTCATGTGTGAAGGCTGGGTGTGTGTGTGTGCATAGTTCCTCTTGAATGGGTGGCGCCTGGAAGTCCGGAGGAGCTAGGCTGAAAGCTTTCATATGTAAATGTAGTCAAACCCAGTAAGTCATGAGTTCCCTTCCCTCTGCCTGGCCAGGTGAAGTGCATTATGATTGGCTAAGAGGCAGCAGAGCTACAGGAGGAGGGGAAGGGGGGAAAAGGTATATTTCCCAAAGCGTGGGTTTTGGTCTTTGTCTTTGGTCTTCGCGTGGCTGCCCGGCTGGTGGAGCCATGGCGGCGCGCCAAAGAGGGGCCCAAGCCTTCAGGGCCCCCCCCCTCAGGATCCGACCCCAGGTTGCTCCTGGTGAAATTAGCTGATTGAGGGCTCGAGTGAAGGCAAGTCTTGTGGGAGTTTTACCCATCTCGGACCTTCGGGTAGGTGTGGTAATCTCCCTCGGGCAGCGAGGCTGTGCTGGATTTAACCCTTGAAGAGAACACCCTCAGGTAACAGGTGTATGCCTGAGAGATATTAAGGAATCAGGTTTTATTGTTTTGCAGCTTTACTGTGTACTAAAGTGTCTCTCTCTTTATTTTGTGTGCTTCTCTCATTTCCCTAATCTTGTTGTAAAATGCTACCAGAATAAACCTTGTCGTGGTTTTACCCCACATGGGTTTTGTAGTCACTCTGCTTGGTTCAGTATCTAAATCCAGGTTACAGAAATTGAAGGCGAGTCCCTGAACAGAGATTCAAGTAGGATTGCAGACAGCTGAGGCTGGCAATCTGGTACCTTGAGATCTCAGGGGGTCTTGGTTCCTTTGGAGTAGGAAAGGGTGGGGGTGTGGCGGGCCAGCCAGCCCCCCCTTCCTCCACAAAATGCATTATAGGTATGAACATAAGACCATAATAGCCATGCTGGATCGGACCAAGAGTCTATCTAGTCCAGCATTATGATCACACAGCAGCCAACCAGCAATAACACCCTCCTACTCATAGCACCCTCCCACCCATATTTCCCACAAACTGGTATTCAGGAGCATACCGCCTCTTGATACTGAAGCTGATTTTCTTGGTCAGATCACTGAGCTAGGTGGCCAAGTGATCTGACTGGTCCTTTAACGGGGAATGCTGGGGATTGAACCCAGGACCTTCTGCATGTGATGTGCTCTTCCATTGAGTTATGGGCCTTCTTTCATGGCTCACTGTGAACAACTTCTGCAAAGTAAATTGAAGCCAAAGAAGTTTCTCAAAAGTCACTTTTCCCAGTCCCCCCCCCCAAGATTATTTGTTACATTTATATCCTGCCTTTTCCTCCAAGTTGCCCAAGGTGGTGTACATGATCATCATCCTCTCCATTTTTATCCACACAGCAACCCTGTGAGGTAGATTAAGCTAAGAGTCAGTAACTGGCCCAAAGTCACCCAGTGAGCTTCATGGCTGAGTCCCCACTTCTTGACTTAAGTATTTCAGCTGGATGCTTTGGCCTAGCTCAGCTCTGTCTGGTAAAATGAGATCCAAAGTTCTGTAAAATATCTTGGAAAGATTCCTGAGCACTCTGGTTCATTTACCTGGCTTTTACGGATATGCAGGATAAACGAAACTGGAGAACATCCCAAATAAACCAGTGGAATAAAGAGATGAAAAATAGATGTGGATTTATTCCAAAAGTAACCACATATTTTTTCAACATCCTGAGACTGTCTCTTTGTTCCATTGGATCTTACAGATATACACAACACTCTGACTGACGATAGAAGAAGACTTAAATGAATTTTACTGAGAGATCTAAAAGCCAAATATTTAATTAAATGATGTGCAGAGATAGATAATGAAATTAAATGAGGCAACCCCCCCCCAAAAAAAGACTAACAGCAATATGAAAATGATGTAATGAAAATACATTAAAGAATAAATGAGAGAGAAGGAAAAATGAGAGAGAATAATCGGGGACAGCACTGTGGCACAGTGGCAGAGCCCACGCTTTGCATGCAGAAGGTCCCAGGTTCAATCCTCAGCATCTCCAGGTAGGGCAGGAAAACCTCCTGCCTGAAACCCTGGAGAGCCACTGCCAGTCACTGGGTGGGTTCATACAATCGCCAGTGCAAATAACAAGCCACAGTGGCACGCTGCATGTGCCAGTCACATGCTGGCCTGATTTACTTAATTACCCTCGGCAACGCTTCTTACCGTGTCATCCAAGGAAGGAACCCTGGAGATTTTCTGACGGCATATACATCCATGTGTCTGCTCCCACCAAAGGAGGTGTGGTGGGTGGTCACTAGAGAGAGGGACTTTTCAGTGGTGGCGACATGGGTGTGGAATGGCCTCCTCAGAAAGGCTCACCTGGCACCTATGTTGTGGTCTTTCCAGCACCTAGTGAAGACCTTTTATTTTTCAAGGCTTTTCAGTCTTAAAATCTTTTAGCAATCTATAGAAGATCTATGAAATGTAAGCTTTGTTGTACATTGTTAGCCAGCGTGGCGTAATGGTTAGTAGAGTGTTGGACTGGGACTCGGGAGATCCGGGTTCTAGTCCCCACCTGGCCATGAAACTCACTGGGTGACTTTGGGCCAGTCACGGACTCTTAGCCTAACCTACCTTACAGGGTTGTTATGAGGATAAAATGGAGAGGAGGATGAGGATTATGTATGCCACCTTGCAGGAAAAAAGGCAGGCCATAAATATAATAAATATCTCACATACTGTTGCTGGATTCAGCAGTAGTAGATTGTATGGTTTTACTTTTATATTTAACTGTTTTTAAGTTCTATTATAAGCTGCCCAGAGAGGTTTTCTTATTGGGTAGCATATAAAGATCATAAATACATAAGTAATACTTCATCTTGTATATATACATTCTGCACAATTAAGAAGTTAATACAGATTCAGACATAAAACTAAAAATGAAGTTATGCAAAGATATTTTTTCTTCCTTCAAGCCAAGGAGAACCATATGAACAGGGGTAGGTTCCTCTAGGTGGCAGTCTCTCTAAAGAAACACCCAGAGACCATTTTGTTTTGTTTTCATGGGGGAGACAGGCTCCATGACAGTGACATCCTGATTCTCTCTTTGACAAGCAATCTCTCAAGGGAAAAACATCTCAATCAGACAAACAAAACATTCCAGAGTGCTTCTCTAATAAAAGGTTTTATAGCACCTTTCAAGGCGTGTCCCACAGCTTGTTGGATTTTAATATCTAGTGTTGCCATATTTTTTTAAAGGAAAAGTTTGTTATTTGCAACCTCAGGATGGCCACAGTTCAACAAAAAAGAGATAAGCACATTTAAGCCTATTGATTTCAGTTATCTTAAGCGTGCTTAACTCTGTCTTGGATTGTGGCTGATGACATTTCCCTGTAACAATGGACCATGTGAATTCATCCTGTAGCTTGTGAATACCGACCTTCCAGAAAAATTCCAAAACAGTGATAAAATGTAATGTGCCAGAAAAAATGAAGCATTAAACAAAAGCATTACATTCCTCTGTGAAAGTTCTATATTTATTTTAGTACCACTGTGCATGTTTCAGACAAATACATTTTTATTTAATCAGGGATATTATAAAACTTTGGGGGCAATGACAGAGTGATAAGTAGCGGCACAACAGCATAACTTTCATCCTTCTTCTTTTAGTTTTTGGCAGAAGACTACACACTAATGGATGTTCTCGGCTATGTTACTAGAGATGATCTAAAATGCCTTAGACTCAGGTAACTACTTTTTAAAGATAACTTCTGGTATTCATTTTCTTGAAAGTGCTTATTGTTATTTACATGCCAACTTTGATTGGCATGATTTGACAAGAGTCTGAGACTGACATTATCATCCAGATATTTATTAAACATGTTGACATAGTCTTTATTTATTACACTTTTATACAAATTGTGTTGTTATTTTTTTAATGTACGTATTTCTCCTTGAAATTATTAGGATAAGTAAAACAAAACTAGCACATATATTTATCAGGTATGTGGCTAGTGCTTTGTAATTAGAAGATGTACATATGATCGCTCATATGTACATTAGAAGCCCATTTTGCACTCAGCTCTCTCCTTACATGAGATGGCTTTATCATCTAATACTTTGTTACATTGTACATCAGGGCTGTGGAGTCGGTAGATAAATGTTCCGACTCCGACTCCTCAGTTTTTTGTACTTCCGACTCCAACTCCCCGACTCCGACTCCTCTGTATTAATATGCGAATGTATTTTATACATTCCTTGAACGAAAGAAAGGCAACATACATGTCATTACCACAGGACTGCTGGCTGGGAAGCCAACAGTCTACTGTATTGAACAGTTTAAGCAAAAGACAAACACAATGAAAACAACAAAGTTTTATTAATTTTTTTTTATTAATTTAATTAATCAAGTGGCTGGATAGTAGCAGCAGGCATAAACATCAGGAACAGGAACTTTACCAGTTCAAAAATACAAACCACATTATTTGGTTGTTTTAGAACAAAAACAAAGCTTATCTATATGAACCAAAAACAAAATCTGTAAAACCTAGAAATGGTTTATATTAATCTTGAAATGTAGTTATAGGCTTAGCAAATGCAAATCAATTCAATGTAGAGTTCTAAGGAAGAGAATTGCCTCTGCCAGATCCTCTTTCATAGAGGCTCTTAAGTCAGACTTTATTATTTTTAGGGCTGAAAATAATCTTTCGACACTGACTTGGGTGGGTGGCATTGCAGTAACTATTCTGGCCACATCACTAATGATCTCTGGATAAACAAGGATGGCTTCTTCAACAGTAAGTTTTGATGAGCGATCATACTTTTCAACTTCTTTTAGTGCTTTATAAAACTCCTGTTGGAATTTTTTTATTTGGACATTTACTGGTTCTGTAACGCTTATGCGACGTCGCTTTCCTTTAGCAACTTCCATTTTGTCTAAGAAGGAATCAAAGTCTAATTCTTCGTTTGAAGAAGATGATCCTGAGTTACCACTATTGCTTAAAAGAACTTCATCCTCCTGTGGAGGTATTTCAGGTCGTAATCCCTTCATGCGAACTGCTACATCATAGAGGGCCTTTTTCCCAGTAGCAGTCTGTTCACTGTTCAACAAAAGTCGGCTCATTGGGTCGACATAAATAGCCGCTAACAAGATTTCATTTTCCAGCAAAAGACTCTCTCTTTTCATCATTGAAGATGCAGTGCCCTCAGCTATTAACCCTCCATTTTTGTTCAGGCGATATAACAGGCTCTTCCATTCCAAGAGGAATTTACCCGGGGTTAGATCGTCACATTGCAACCTCTTGGTGACAGTGAAGGGGTGAGAAAGAAGGTTCTCCAGCTCTTTTGTTTGTGTCCACTGGCTTTCAGTTAATGCAAGATTTTCATTGTCCATTTCTTCTATGAAGTCTTTAAGTTCAAGCAAACGCTTCACCATTAAATAAGTGCTTCCCCAGCGAGTTGTTTGATCCAAAATGGCTCCTTTTCCTGCACGTCTTTTCAAAATTGCATCTGTTTTCGGGGCCCTGGCTGCAACAGTTACTTGCCGTAATTTGCCAATTAGTGTAGCTGCAAGGCGATCTTTTAATCCATCTCTTATGGCAAGTTGCAGTGTATGAACAGCACATCGCATATGATGAATAGTAGCAAGCTTCAATGCTTCTTCAACAAAGTTGTCTAAAAAAATGCCAGCATTCTCTTCAGTTTCTAAACTTTCTCCAATACTTGCAGAGCTGTCTTCCTCTAATTCTAATATCTGTTTGTTACCTTCTTCATCTGCGTTCATCTTCTCAATTGTGCTCAACATGTTAGAAGCGTTATCTGTCACAACACATAAAATCTGTTCCTTTTTAATTTCAAAATCTTCTAGAACACCCTCCACTAACTTCTGAAGGTAATCACTGGTGTGATGTGCCTGTGTCCTTTAATCCGAGGGTCCGTGTTATAGTTTTGTTTTCATCCACAAATGTAACATTAATGGCGAAATAATTGACTCTGTGACGTGTGCATGCATCCATTTTAAGGAAGACAAAACGTCCTTTCAGAACTTTCTGTAGTTCTTCCTTTTTACATTTGGCCTCCTCAATTATAAGTTTCCTTATACGTTCTCTTTCCAGAGAAACACCAAGTTTTTTTGTCATTTCTCCATTTAGGCCTAAAAAGGCTGTCTGCGAAAAGAAGGATAGTGGTACACTATTCTTTACTACCATTTCAATAATGTGGTGTTTGAATTTTTCTGGTGTCATCCTTATGGTAACTTTGTCAGATATAAAGAATTTTCTTATTTGTGATTGTTCTCCAGTAGATTTCTGAACGTTTTTTGTCACAGAAGTAGATGCAATGTTTTCATTGCTATCTTTCTCATTCACGGCTTCTAACACTTTGGGATGAAAACGCTGTAAGTGTCTTTTCAAATTTGATGCTCTTGTAGGTGCATTTTTATCAGGCCCACTGAAACTGCTATGCATCACATTGTTTTTCACCATCATCATCTTTTCTAATACATTGGCACACGTAATGTTTTCCATCACTTGATAATGCAAAGTGCTCATAAACAGTAGACTTTGTCGTGTTTGTTGTTAGCAGTCTTTTTGCCATTGTTTAGGATGCCTCTTTCCCTAAAATATAAAATATGTTATACTAACTGGCATATAAATAGATTTTTAATATCAACATACACAGTCTTGTAAGTTGTACGTACATGGCTTTATACAAACAAATAAGATATATATCCCAGCACTAAACCTAGACATGATTTGTCCTATACAGAAAAACATGCACAGACATGTACTGAACACACACACACAACACAGAGCCTACATTTTAGTACTCAGAGCATATAAACAATCTGCACTATACATAAACATTCATACATTCCTGCACCACACTTACAAACCTAGGATAGACAGTTTCTTCCAGAAACATGTACACATGTCTTCCCTCATACAGACAAGCAGGCATGCAGGTTTTAAAATAAATATAAACACAGTTGAATCCAAGAAGCTGTTCCACCAAGTTCTTCTAAGCTCTTCTAGCAGAGAGAGGTAGTTGGGCAGAAGCTGCTGCCTTCTCCTTTTTGTGTGCTGATCTGCTGCTGAAGATAGGGCAGTGGGAGGATCCAGGAAGGGGCATTTATTATAAAACATGATTTCCCTAGTAGAATCCCATAGTCATGTTAGTTTAAGCCAGTGTTTCTCAACCTTGGGTCCCCAGATGTTTTTGGCCTACAACTCCCAGCATGCCCCAGCCAGCTATGCTGGCTGGGGCATGCTGGGAGTTGTAGGCCAAAAACATCTGGGGACCCAAGGTTGAGAAACACTGGTTTAAGCTAACAATCGGAGTTTACAAGTTTTTACAGCCTACGTGAGGCACTGCATGCATTGGTCTTTATTCTTACAGTAGAGAAGTCATTAATTATAACTTTTTGTGAATTGGGACATTTAAACTTGCTTTTTTTTAAATTCCAATCTAAATTTAGTAGGAGTCGGAGTTGGAGTTGGTGCATTGTTTGCCGACTCCGACTCCAGGTACCCAAAATTTCCTCCGACTCCGACTCCACAGCACTGTTGTACATAAAGTAAAATTAGAACAATCCATTAGACAGGCTTGATTAGCAGCAGCAGCATTATCCCATTTTTGGAATCCTTTTATCTAACTGTTTTTTTGTTGGTTTGAGTAGGCTATACCCAATATTGCATGACGTCTGCTCATGTGATGGATCTTTCCCATCCTTTACTTCCCCACCACCACCACCACCACCACCACCACACACACCCTGCAGGGGGAGGCTAGAAGATTGCAGGAGGGAGGGGGAAGCTATTCTACTGGCAGATGTCGTTCCATCAGCAGATGGACACAATTGGATTCGAACCAGTTGAAGAGCTTTTCTACACAAGGCATTTATCATGCACTCATCATTCCCTACTCACGGTTGTTTACGGGTTCTTTAGACAACATTGTGACCCTCCAGTTTTGCTTCTGTGTCTAACCGGCACTTTCAGCGAGTTTTTTAGAGCAGGGAAAATGTAGCATTTCCTCTTGAGGTTATGTAGTGGAAAAGCAGGAAAGGAAACGCTCCTTGTATAGTGCTCGGATCTCAATTCTGCAATGAAACTGAAAATAGATACAGCCAAAAAGCTCACAGTAGAATAATTTACATCACTTTTAACTGGAACAAATTCCAGGGATTCAAATGAAGAACTGTTGAAAAGTTAGGGGGAAATACATTGCGTATCCTAAGTACAAAAATGAGGAGCATTAAATCCTTTGGTATTCTTGATACTTATTTTTGTTGTTGTGACTGTATACCTACTGGATTATCTTTAGTAAATCAGGGCTATCCATGTATTTCAGCATCAGTGTAGCCTGCATAATGCTCAGTTTTGCTAAGATGTTGCCTGATGGTAGCAGTGAGCAGCAGTAGTATTTAGTTATTTTCTGTCTCCCTTCTGCAGTCTTTATGTGTTACTCTTTTAAAAATAAAAAAGAATGTAGTATCTGACTTACATTCCCTTCCTTTTTTCCTTGCTCCCTATTCCTGACCAATGCAGCATGCATTTTTAAAGTAATGTTTACTTTAGTTTTAGTATTTTCCACATCTTAAATTTAAATGTAAAAGTATGTTGGTTTGACTGTACATTCACAGTTGAGCCCAGTGAATGGTCCAAAAGTATCTGAGGCTGCAGGATTGCTGATTTGTGGACCTGATCTGTCCCGTATAAGGAAGGCCACTGGGAGCCCAGCAATGGCACAGGATAATATGTTTATCATCCCTTATGAAGATCCCCATTGGGATTTTGTAGATATACAGCGATTGGTAGGACCTTCTGCATGTGATGTACTCTTCTAAAATAAATGTTCCACAGGTTCTGAGAGCCATCCACAACCTGGTGACCTCCAAATGTTTTGAACTACAACTGCCATCAGCCCCAGCCAGCATGGCCAATTTGCAGGGATAATGGGAATTGTAGTCCAAAACACCTGGAGGGTGCCCAGCTGGGAAAGGCTGGATTATCTGAATGAAGGCATTTTGACAGTGGGGGAAAATGTGTTTGTTGTGAGTAACATCTGCTGTGTTTTTTTTCTTACAGAGGTGGGATTTTATGTACACTGTGGAAGGCCATCACTGACTTTCGAGAGAAGCACACCTGACCCTTGAGTAAAGGAATTCCTCCATCTCCACAGAGAACTAGAACTTCCCTGCAGCACAGTGCAGGAGTTCTGTCAAAGAGATGCTGTTGCACTTTAATCCAGTATTTGTTTACCATTGTTAAGAACACCGCAGCATTCTGGCTGCATCTACTCCTAATGTCCCTGAGAAATCTGTCTACAACATTAAATATTATTGTAGTTTAGATATTTTTTATATGCAAAATCTTCTTTTCTAAAATGCTGGAACAGCTACTACATTTAACAAGACCCACTGTTGATATTACACAGACACATTGTAAAATTTCAGGTGACTGCACATCACTGAAACAAAACCAAAATGTGAAATTTTTAACTTTTCAGGTGAATATGTGTCACACACAGAGCCTGTGATGGGGCAGGGTGATTTCTGGAACCTGGCCTCTTTTTCTTAGTGTGGACATAACAGTTCATTTCAGGGTAGCTTTAGATGCAACTCAGAGCTTTCTTGTGGGTGGCTGTATGAAAGGTTGAATGGAAGGGCTAGGTTGGGCAGACAAGAACCTGTGGATGTCGCCGTCCAAATGACTAAAAGTTTTGCTCAAGATCCTTGTGTGTTTTCATACTGTGGGGAGGAATTCATAACTGAAACTTATTATGTAGAGCTTATTTGGTAGCTTTTCCTTCTAATACGCTGAACATCACAGTTGGTACTTACAGTCCTCTCTCAATGTTCATACTGTTTTTTGTTTTTAGTAACTTAAATCCTGGTCTACTGTGCATTTGGGTTTTTTTTAGTGTTGTTTATGTACTACTGAACTGTACCAGTTACATATGCCTGAACTAAATATAGTACTGTTAGCTTGTTCTAAAGCTATCCATTGTGATACACATTTAAGAAATAAAGAATGCACAATTTATCAACCTAATGGTTTTGAAATTATAATTGAAAGGTTTGACCTATGATAAACAGGAGGAAATGGAGAACTAAAGGGCCCCGTTATTGAAAATAAGAGACAAAAACATCTCCATAGTCAGGGGTGGGCAACTCTTTTTCTGTGGAGGGCCACATTCCCTTGTGGATGATCTAGCAGGAGCCACATGTCGGTAGTGGGCACAGCCAAAGTCTGCAGTGGGTAGGGCCAGAGCCAACGGGGGTCACCTTCCTCTTTCTGCCACTCCCTATTTTATTCTCTCCCTCTTCCTTCCCACGCAGTGGGCTGCCAAGGAAGGAATAGATTGCTCTTGCCAGAGGGCTTCTATAATTAGGCTGAGGGCCACAGGTTGCCCACCCCTGATATAGGTACTAAACAGAGGGAAAGTGCCTAACTGGATTGCCTAAAATACTACAAGATCTTCATCATCTCTAAACAAGAAACACAATGTAGATGCATTTTGATTTAACTTTTTTCCCCTTTTCTTTTTTTGGGGAAAAAATGGGGAATAAGAACTGGTGGGGTTTTTACACTCTGATTATCCATCAATGCACTGAAAACAGGAGAGCTGGATAATCCTTCGTGACATACCCAGGTATGGGGGATTTGGAAAAATTTAAAATACCAATGACATAACTAGCCATAGAAGTGGAGTGACTCTATTCCATATGTCCAGCCAGCCCTCTGGGGTTCCCCAGGTGGCCACATCCCTTTTCCCATGGCTCCGCCCCCTTTCCCCCAACCATCAGTCATTTGGTAGTTTCTCCATTTTTGTTTTCTCATTCTAAAGGTTGAAATGCTGCTCCCAAGGTTTAGTTACTGGCAGTAAGGACTGGTATGCTGGTATCTTGGCCCCATCTCCTGTGCATCTGGTCCTGCCCCTTTGTCCCACAGTCCTGTCACCACTGGAACACCCCCCCCTTGAGAGCCTCATTGGAACTGAACTTGGCCCTTGGACTGGAAGAGGTTTGGCACCCCTGATTTAGAACCACCCTCCCATCCCTCCCTATTTGCTGGGGTGGGGCGGGGCGGGGATGCAGTAAGAGGCAGCCAGCGCTCTTACTCCTCCACGTTAGAATGAGAAGAAAAAAACTGCACAAAAACTCGGAAACCACCAAATGATTGATGGTTGGGGAAAGGGGGAGAAGGGACATAAGAGACAGCTGCCAGGCAGTTTGGGAGCATAAGAGATAGCTGGAGCAAGCAGAGTCCGTGCCTGTGAAGCGCACACTCATATACATCAAAGTGAGTAATCTAAGCTCACGCTTAGTGTTACACCTGGGCCTGGGGACTTAGAGGGAAACCTGTAGAGTTGGGAAATGGTAGTAGCCCTTCATCCAACTCAGGAAATTTTGAACTGCATAGCAGTGGATTTTATTATAGGATCTTGATATCATTGAGAGGGCTCATCCTCCCGCCCTCCCCACTTTGAACGTTCCTTCAGTTTAATGCCACTCTGAAAATATGTAATGGACTCAGGCAGGCCGGTATCTGAAGAGTGCTTTTCTCACTGTGAGGACAAGTCTGTGGCTCAGTTGGAGGACTTGCTTCTGTACGAGGTGGGAACAGGCCCAGTTTTGTACTATGTAGATGATGGTTGGATTCAAGAGTTGCTGCACCAGGTCAGTATTGTCGTGGAGTTGCTCTGGTGCTCTGATGAAAGTTGCACTTGTGCTCAGGACATTATGACCAGGATCCAAAGAACCATGCAGCTGTGTGGAAAGAAGCAGGCCACACACACACACACACACACACACACACACACACACATTATATGAACGATAGCTCCACATTTGACCCAGTGGTATCTACAAAAGGTTTAATCTAATCCAGGGGTGGGAAACCTGTGGCCCCGCAGATGTTTTGGCCTACAACTCCCATGACACCGCACCATTAACTATGCTGACTATGGCTGCTGAGGGGCCACAAGTTGCCCACCCCTCAAGCCATTTAACATTGAATGCTAATATATTTTAAAGCACAGGGAGTAATGCTTGAAGTCCAACTTCTATGCAGTATTAGCATACTGCTATTTACCGAGCCCCAGGGAAAACTGATGCAGCATACAATGGGGATTATTCCTAACTCTCAGATCTCAATATCAGTCCCATACTAAATAGGCAGAGGAACAAGAATCACTGCCTTAACTATTATAGTTTCTAAGAAAATATACTTTAAAGTTAGCCTCGTAACAACAAAGATGGAAAATTGGCTGCCGTGATTATGACATCACAGCTCTGCTTCCCTAGCAATTCTGGAAATGTGTAGGCGTAGCTTCCTGTATTAAGTGGGCTGCCACTCTCTTTTCTGCCTTTTTAAAATCACTCTGTAGCTGGGGGTGATGGGAGTTGTAGTCCAACGCATCAGGAGGATGCCAGGTTGCGGGGCAGATGGATGTACTGGTAGATCTCTGAATGATTTGCAGATTGCAGTAGATTAGGATCTACTGCAGTAGATTAGGATGCAGCAAGGATCTCTTGACACCCCATTCTTTACCAATAACAATAGCAGTAACAAAATTTCCTCCCCGCAAAATCATACCGCTCAAATGAACAAAGCTTGCAGTAACCAGGCATGGGACTTTGTATGGAAAGACTCTGAGCTCCATTCAGTCACGGTAATCAGAACAAATTATTCAGCTCAGAATTCTTTAATTCTAAGTGTTTGCCTTTTGCACCAGGCCCTGTTTTGTGGATCTTGGGGTTCTAGTAAAAAAGTAGATCCTGCAAGCCTGAAGTTTGCCCACCCCTGTTTTAGAGGAAAGGAAGATGGGGGCGCTGCTCCTCCAGTGGCTGTTTCTGAGCTGGACTTTTGCGCTCTCTCCTGCCTTTCCTGATCATTCCACTGTCACTTTTTGTAGCTCACAAAAATCTTGCCTTGACACAGCAGGCCTTTGGAGCAGAAGGCTGCAGCCTTTATTTTGGTGGAGCATTGGAGGGGAGGGTGAACTAAGGAACTCTCTCTTCGCCCATGCCCATCTCTAGGGACCCCCAAAAGGAAGGGAGGAATAGTGAGGGGCTGAAGTGAGGGAACAAAGACTACTAGATCCGAGTGAAAGGAAAGGCCTTGGAAGGTGTGTAGTCTGATGTCTTGAGTGTCTCCCAGAAAGCAAGGGGGGGAAACTCCTGGGTTGGGCAACAAAGCAGCTAGGAGGAGCCAGGGAATAAGTCTGTGAGTATGTGATGCAGCAGGTCTTGGTCTGGTCAGTGCCTGGATGGGGGTCTGCCTAGGATCCCCACGTATGCTAAGATGGGACGTAAATTTAAATTCATATGAACTGTAGGGAGATGATGGGTGGACTGAATTACTGTTCACTTGCAGGCTTAATCTGCAGAAGGGTTTTGACCCTCTCATTTTTAGGGCACTTTAGTTGGGCAAGCCTGGGGTAGGTACCAATTCCCACCACCACCCACCCCAAAAAGCAGGGATATGTTATTTGCCCTGTAATCCCTGCTTTTCATCCCAATTGTGTGAGGGCAGGCTGCAGTTATTGGTGGTGAAGGAAAGGCACTTTGCCCATGTGTTGGCACTATTCTTAATTATTACTATAAATATTCCTGGGCTCACCCTGCCAACAAATTTCAAGGCTGAGTCCTTCCACAAACTTATCCTCAACCAATACACCAAATTCTGCTCTCCAACCAACCCGTCCTCTCCCAGGTCACTGACTGGGACGGGAAAGAGATTTTCTAGAGAGATGTATGGATACCCTCCTGGATTTGTCCTGCTTCTCCCACTTTAGTTGTTGTTTAGGTGATTAGACAAATTCATGGTGGATAAGGTTATCAGTGGCTACCAGTCATGATGACCATATGTTACTCCCAGTATCAAAGGCAGTATACCTCTGAATACCAGTTGCTGCGGAACAGGAGCAGGAAGATGCTATTGCTTTCATTTCCTGCTTGCTGCGGGAACAGAATGCTGGACTAGACAGGCCTTTGGTTTGATCCAGCACTGCTCTTCTTATGTTCTTAGTTGGGAGCAGGGGGGAGTGTGATGAAGCACACAACTAGTTTTTAGAGGGACAGTACAGATATTCCCACACACACATACCCTCCAATCATTGTGAGTGGAAAGCTAGATTCTAAGTGTCATTGGATTGGGACTTGAGAGAATAAATTATAGTTGATGAAAACTTTTTCTGATCATGTGCTTCTCTACACGAGGTATTTATTGTGCACTCGTGATCCCTCACTCACGGAAGTTTGCAGGTCCATGACACAACGTCATCATCTTCCAGGGCTTCTCCCGTGTTTTGCAGCCATTTTCACACCTTTTTTTAGAGGTTTAATAGCTATTAAATTTGAAAGGCAGAACAAACCAGAATGAAAGTTGTGTGTATTATTGCAATTCTGCTACCTGCAGCTATATCACAGTGCCACCTCGTGGTTGGGTAATGGAATATATAGAAAGGCGGAGAAAGACAAACCTCAGGGGGGAAAAACCCGTGTAAAGGACACACACTTCCTCCCGCAAAGAAAACGGAGGAAGCCTCAGTAAAGCGCCAGATTAAATACTTCATGTAGAGAAGGCCTAAGTGGACAAGCCCCTGGCCATGCCATCCTAGTCCTACATAACAAAACAGAGTAAACACATCAATACATTTATTGGATGAACAGGTTGTCAAAATGCTGGAAGTCAGCCTTTAAATTACAAGGCACTCTCCAAGCATCAGAGCAATAAAATAATACCAAAAATGAAAATAAAGCCATTACATGTCCAGAGGCTGACATTAACTTGGTAAAGTTGGGTGTTCAGGGAGCAGAAAGGTTTGGAATGATAGTAACTGAACTGCAAACTCTTGACTGCTGAAAAGTAGCTACTGGAACACAATTTCATATGCTCCCAGAATTAGACTGGCCAGATCTTCATGATGTATGATTTCTTCAGTTTGGATACTGGTTATAATGCTTTAATTTATTTCTGACAGATACTGGTTTTTAATAACCTGCTACAACCTCTGGAAATGAATGGCTGCTTTCTCGTCACATACTGCTCTTCGGTGCTGCACTTTGGCTCCAATTACTTCATAGGTAATTGAAGTTCAGCTTTGTTGACTCACTGTCTTGTGGCTTTCAAACTTTAGCCAACAGATTTATATTTTGATCGGCAGCGGCTAATCCGGAGCCATTGGTTCTTGTGCAAACTTTTATTTTCTCATGTGAAGCAATTGCTCGAGCCCCCTCCTTGACGCTCTTATATAACTGGAAGGGAAAGTGCAGGATTCTGCAGGGACTGAGATGCAGACACAAGGTGCTATAAAAGTCTGATCATGCTAACAAAGCGAGATAGTTAAGGGAACCGATGTGCAAGAGTAATTGGCAGGGATGGGGACTCGGACTCGAGGACTCGACTCGTGAGTCGGACTGAGTCCCCCCTCTGACTCGAGTCGGACTCGAGTCCCAATATTTTTAATGGGACTCGAGACTCAACTCGGGACTCGAGACCAAGGACTCGTCAACATCCCTGCTTGATGCCACCTGCAGGTGCTGTCTGGACCTAGTTGCAGTAACAATCCAAGTTTATTTTTTAAAATCATTTTACTAATGTAACCTTTCAGACATTTTGGGTTTGGCTGCCTCTGCCTGCCTGTTTGGGGTTCCCTGCCTCCTCTGCCTGCCTGGTCTCTTCTTAACTAGTTCCACAGTTTGAATTGTCCAAGACAAAGGCCTCTGCCTGCCTGTTTTGGGGTTCCCTGCCTGGTTATTTTGGGTTTGTCTGCCTGGTCTGTTCTTGTCAAAATCAGTGGCAGAGTTTTGAGATAAAAAGGCACACTTGTGCCTAGAATTTATTTAAGCCACACATCTGAAGTAGCCTTATTTTGTTGGGAAAACCCCCCATTGATTTTAATAGGGACTTGTGGAGTCAGCTTTGGGAGTGACTCGGGACTCGGGACTCATGAGTCACCATTTTGGACCAAGGACTTGGACTCGGACTCGAGACTCGGGTCCAAAGACTCGTGACTCGACTCGTGACTCAAGACCAAGGACTCTTCAACATCCCTGGTAATTGGATGATAAATGGTTTTGAATCACATTTTTGTTGCTCTCTCCAGCCCTCAGTGGTGCAGCTACCTTGGGGCCAAAGTCACATGGCCCTGCAGCCAGCCCCCTCCTGCAAGGACCACCCAGAGAGTGGTGGGTAATGAGAGAAGCAGAAGTAAACTCAGTTTTATTCCTTTAGTCATGATGGTGCTATGATTTAATTGCACATGCTTAGAATATATCTTTCTATCTATATTTCTATGCCATGGGGTGGGCAACTTGTGGACCTCCAGATGTTTTCACATACAACTCCCATGGTGCCTCACCATCGGCTATGCTAGCTAGGGCCGTTGGGAATTGTAGGCCAAAACTCTGGAGGGCCACAAGTTGCCCACCCCTAAAAAAAACATGCAATGGCAGTTCTGGGCGTGGGGAGAGAAATTGTAGTTGTGGATTTCACAACTGAAGTAATACAGACGACCATCTAAAGGGGGGGGGAGATAAGACCATTAAGTCCAGCCCTTATCGGAATATACAGCTTTCCGGACAATATGTCTTTTTGTTTTGTGTTTTTTGTAGCAAAAACCCAGCAGCTGCATCACAAGCAGAAATTCTGCAGAGAGCTTGCTGCCCTTGGGCCCCTGTTCCACCCACTCCCTCGGCCTCGCTCTTCTCCAACCTGCCCACTAGATGGCGCTCTTGACGACAAAACAGAGCCCAGCGGCTCTTCATTCTCCTCCTCCTCCTCCTCCCCGTCTGCCAGTAAGGCGGGCGGGCAACTTGCTAGCCGTGGCGGCGCGCGCGCGCTTCATCCCTCTCACCTGCCCGGGCCACGTTCCGTTTCCCGGGGGGTGGGACAGAGGCGCCGCTGGGCGGGGCGCCTGAGCTCACCGAGGCGACATGGCGGAGGCAGAAGCAGCGGCCGGTAAGAAGAGCAACGGGGCTTCCTCTGCTCGAGCAGGTGAGTTCTCCGCTCCCTTTCTGAGCAGCCGACGCTGCAGCCGGGCGGGAGACGCACCTGTGCGCGTTCGGGTGTCATTTGGAAAGCGGCGGGCGCCAAAACTCCGGTCTTCCCCCCCCCCTTCCCGGATAGAATCTTCGCCGGGAGAGAATCCGGATGTTTTGCTAAGAGGGAGGACCCTGAAAACACCAGATGCGCTCCAGGGTGGAGGCGCGGCTGAGAAGGCGCCTCGGGGCAATAGGTTCCATCGACTGACCACGACTAGGTCCAGCCTCCCGCTGCAGCAGCAGGTGCTTTAAGGATACTGGAATCGCCAATTCTTTAATATACATATCTATCTATCATGCACATGATTGCTTTGTGAACAACCAACCAGCAAATGCTAAAGAGCACGCAACTATTATAATTAAACCAGTGAACTCTAATATGCATACAAAAGTCTTCTATGCGTTTTATTACAAAGTGTATACATATGTATCATCCGTGCAATAAGGTCCTAAAGGCTGATGCACAATAAACCCCGCCAAACAAATCACAAGAATTAAAAATGCACATGTGTGATGTTGGAATGAAAGGCACTACATAGGTTCTAGACTCCTGAATAGGTTTTGTGTATGTTTTTAAAGAAATAACATATTGACGAAGAAAGCAATGCTGAAAGGCACAGTTCTAAATTCCTGAATAGGTTAAGTATATGCTTTTAGGTGCTGTATATTTTGGATCTTATTCCATGTGTGATGCATATAAATACATTTTGCAATAAAATGTATGTAATACTTTTGAATGCATATTGGGGTTCAGTGGTTTACTTAGAGTAGTTGTGTGCTCTTTAGCATTTGTTGGTTGTTTGTATTTGCAACTTGTGGTTTACGCTGGCTCAGCTTGTCTGAGCGTGGAAAGCTAAGCAGGGTCAGGCCTGGTTGTTACTTGGATGGGAGACCCCTCCTCTAGTTTCCTGCATTGAGCAGGGGGTTGGACTTGATGGCCTTGTAGGCCCCTTCCAACTCTATGAAACTGTTATCCTCATTTTGTTTTGCTTGTGTGATTGCTTTGCGACCTTTACTTTGGTCAAGGGTGCTGGGTTCCAGCTCCCTTAAGTGGAATAAAATCATCAAAATCAAAGCCAACATTTAACTTAATCAGGTCTTTATTGTGAACATTCGGATGTGCAAGGGAATTAATGGATTTTGTAGGAACAGTTGTGCTTTCAGAAACTGCACTGAAGTAAGTGTTGGCTACCTTCCCCCTCCCTTCTCTCTCTGTGGCTGCGGTGCCTTTAGCAACAGCATGACAGGCAGTAGGTTGTAGCTTTTCACGGCAGAGATGGAGTGATGGGGGAAACTGCACCTGTTGAATGTCTGTCTGATTGTTGTGCAACTGTTACAGGCAGCCTTGCCAGGGAAAAACTAGCAACCCTACTGCCGATTCCCTCAGCATTTTCTGTTGTTGGATGTATTATTGCATGGGGTTGGATCAGGTCACCATGTTTCATTGGAATCTTAACACTTGCCATTTGTGTTAGTATTTTCTGTGATTGGCTCATGGGCTTTTTTTGTAGTGTGACACAATTGAGAAGAAAGAGCAGAGCTGTTATTTCTGGTGTTTGCCAGCTTTTTGAAAATCAGACTATTACACGGTTTATGTATTTTGTAGGGAGAAGGAAATAAAAGTGAACACTAAAAGCTGGGATTAAACAAGTCACAACTGCATTAAAGGAACATGAGATAAAACACTTGCCATTAAGACACCAGTGTTAACTAAGACACCCCCCTACCCCCAAATCTGGTATTCCCTCCAAACCTATGCCAAAGTATTGTGCTGTTTTGTGCTGCCACTGCAAGCATGAGAACTACATACCCAGAGGGGAGTTCCTGGTGCATTCTAAAAACTCAGTATTGGTGTGTGTGTGTGTGTGTGTGTGTGTGTGTGAGAGAGAGAGAGAGAGAGAGAGAGAGAGGTTAGGAACACACACACACCCCCACACACGCACACCCTTAATCATGCTGAAATGCTCAGGGAGACTGACATGGACAGCCAAACAAGACCTCTCCCTGGCACAACTCAGTTTGCCCAAGATGTATGCCTGGTCAATTACCTCTTTCCATTGCAGGGAGATGTAAACTTTCAATCCTACCATGCATTCACCACCATAGATGGTGGTCCTACTTGTGAGCAGCTCAGCCTTGTGAGTCTCCTGCTTCCTCCCATCTTGACTGAGATGCTTAACTCCCATCCTTCTCCTAAAGCTGTCTTCCCCAACTTGGTACCCTCCAGATGTGTTGGACAGCAGCTCCCAGCATTCCTAGCCAGCATGGGCTGGGAATCCTGGGAGTTCCAGTCTAACACATCTGGAGGGCACCAGTTTGGAGAAGGCTACAAGCTTTCCCACCACATCTGAAATCTCAAGAGCCATATTCCTTTAAAAAAAAACATGCCCTGTTTCAGAGAGGTGAATATTGTCACCCCTGAATATTATACGCTCCGGCTGGCTCTTTTAATCACTTGGGCTCCCACCTTGAAATAATCCTGCCTTTGTCTCTATTTACTTTCCTTCTTGCCCTATCTATTCTGGCACAGTTCATAGACTGTTTCCATACACCCTTAGTTTTCAGCTGAAGCTGTTCTAATCATGGGAAATGACTGTTCAGTGGGTCTAGTATCCTTCAAGACCTTGTAAATCAGTTGCTGATTTACAGGCGAGAGCCATCACCTTCCAGAGGCTTTCCAGAGGCTTCTGGTTGGCCACTGTGGAAACGAGATTCTGGACTAGATGGACTTTCAGTCTTATGTTCTTAATGCAGGGACTGGGCTTTTATAGCCCTCATTCTCACCTCTCATTTTAAGTCTCACAAAACAGCAGCACCTGAAGCCTCACATTGCAAGACCAAAGCAGGTCACCTCATTTCTCTTTCCCTCCCCCCCCCCAGCAACCATCCCTTCCCCACAGACTCTGCCCCAAATGGTGGAGCAGCGGGGGCTTTGCCTTTGTAGTTCAACTGGCACCTTTGCATTTTGCTCTTTTGATTTAAACTGGCACAGGTTTATGTCACCAATGTTAGGATGTTGTGTTTATTTTTAAACTCTTATCTTCCAGGGTTTTTACTGTTTTGTTGGCAGCAACTTGGAGAGCATAAGCTTTCAGCATACTGGCTTCTACCGAGTGTAGTTAATCTGATTTGAAAGCTTTCTGCTAAAAGGCAGGTGTACACTTTGCATTCAGAAAGCCTGTACGGAAGTATATGCATGGATAACTTGGCCCTAATGGAATGACTCATGGCAATAAATTTGAATGTACACCCAAAAGCACACTTACCAGGCATCTTAATTTGCAGTAGCTTTCAGAGCAGAAATAGCCAATTCTGGGTTCGCTGTGTTCTCATTTTAAGGATGGCCAGTGCTGCAGGTGGTTCAGGTAGTGTATGTTATGTGCGCTGCTCTGTACTTCCGTGTTTACTCCTATTCATATCGTAATTGTACTGGCAAAACCAAACATTGAAATAAACCCTATCTTCGTCATGCATTGTTTCCTCTATTGTCTGTCCTTTGTGTAGTATTGTACCCCCCCTTCTCTTTTTTGGATCTGTTTTATTGGCTTTCTATGGGCATTTTACTGTTATCAGATAAAAAGAGCAGAGGTTCACTTGGAAAGTTCTGTACGGAGATGCTTAGGAGTTGGATGGTAAGCCTGAGGGCCAGATTCAATTTTGGAGACGCTCTCAGTGGCCACGTTCTAGTGGTGAGCAGGGCCAAAATGCCAGCATATTGTAGTTTAAAGCGGCTAGTAACTAAGCCTTAGGAGACGCATTTCAGCCTTTTAGAATGGGAAAAAAAGACCCAAAAGCTAGTAAGCCACCAAATATTCAACAGTCAGGGGAAAGGGGGTGGAGCCTGATGTCGAACCCCGGAGGGCCAGATTGGGCTATATGTGGCTCGTGGGCCTGAGGTTCAACACCCCTGATCATGATGTTCAGTTCTGAAGTCAATTATTTGTACCGTGAAACTACGCTGCTACTTAACTGCATGCTACGTATGATGCAAAATGTAGAAGGGATGGAATCCTTGCCCAGAGATTTCAGTCTATGTTAGAAAGACAAGATGGGGTGTAGTGACATGATAGAGAAAGAGAAATCAGCAGGGGCATGAGACAGAGGAAATTCAGATTTCCTTGGCAGAGGAGCTGGTCATTTAGCCAAAAGGAAGGCTAAGAATTCAGAAAAGGCCCTGCTCAAGATTTGGCCTTGAGAAGCGGGGAATGGGTTTGTTCAACGGAGGGGATCCTGTTGCAGGCATTAGTGAACAGCACCTCAGGAGGCACAGAAATGAAGGTGGGGATGTAATACCTGTCCCATAAGGGCTTGAGATATGGGATCCGCACAGAATGGGCTGGGCACAGAATGGAGAGAGGGGAGAGAGGAGTGCCAGTTTGAAATAACTGTTGGTGGTGGGGCAGAAGAATGAAAAAGGTTGGAGAAGAGGAGGAGGAGAAGGTGGCAGCAGAGTGAAGTAGTTCTGCCGAGAAGGAAATTCAGGGAAGGCAGTGGTGTGGTGGAGAAAAGAAGAAGCAGGTAGAGTAGAGCTCAGCCAGAGGGGAAGAGTGAATCTAGCAGTAACAGACAGAAGGAACTGGGAAAGCAACAGTTGCTGGTCTAACAAAAGTAACGCTGAGTTTTGTAGTGAACTGTGGTCCAAAGTTAGAGTTGTGCATAACTGGGGCAGTATCCAATGCTGCTGCTGTGCATCCGCTGTTTCTGTTGCACAAGTGGGGCCTACCTCTAGAACAAGAAACTAGCACTTCTGGAAGCAACCCTGGAAACTAGCAGAAATGCTATTTTCCAGAAGTAGACAGGTCAGCAGAGCTGCCTTCTTGAAACTCTGCTGACCAGCCCCATTCCAGAAATGAATGTTTTGGCTCATTTCCAGTGGCTTCAGGATCCACTAGCTTCCCATTGTGCTAGTGGTGGGTCCTGTTAGTTCCTGGGCAGTGTTGGACACTCCTTGGTTTATATTATACTGTAAATTGTATTTGTTATTTGGTTAATATTGATGTTTAACTAAAATACTAAAGTTAAGTAAACGCTGTTACATATGTAGCAGTTTGTCTCTGGAATGGTTGCAAATCTGCCCTTCCTTGTCCTAATTATAGACGAAACCTGAGACATTACAAGGATAAGAGATGTGGAGACAATTCATGCCTTCTTTTTTTAAAACCCTGGCACAAAAGGTATCGAAGGTTAACTCTTGTCAGTTGTGAACAGCACATATACATTAGTAACCTGATCCTCTGCAGACTTAGGTGTGCCACAGCATAGTGATTTCAATAGACTTAAGCGCACCTAACTCGGTTTGTTAAATGATTTGGTGTTCTTGCATCCAACAGGAGTTTGCTCCTTCAAACTCCCACACACGTTCAGAACTGAATATACCAAGTAATGGCCCTAAAACCTTTAGTCTCATCTTTGCTGTGCAAATTTAAAGGTTGTACCACTCAGCTCAGAAATCTTTACTTAATTTGTCCTATCCTAGAATTACTGCTGCTCCCCACATAACTCCCTGTGAGCAGCATGTTTTCAGTTTACTTTTTTTGAGGGGTGCCTACAAAATGCTAAATATCTTATATCAAGGCATGGCAAGTAATTACATTCATTAAGAGCCTGAAACTCATCATTCTAAAGTATTTCTGAGAGCAAAAACGGCTACTGTTGATGTGAACCAATTGCTTGCAGCTACAAGTTACAGGAACCTAGATTCCACCTAAACATCAGGAAAAATTTCCTGACTGTCAGAGCAATAAGACAATGGAATCAACTACCTAGGGAGGTGGTGGGCTCTCTCACTCTGGAGGCATTCAAGGTGCAGCTGGACAGACATCTGTCAGAGATGCTTTGACCTGGATTCCTGCATTGAGCAGGGGGTTGGACTCGATGGCCTTGTAGGCACCTTCCAACTCTTCTTTTCTATTATTCCATGACTAGGTGCTCCAGAGCAGGTTTCCCCAAAGTCAAGTATGTGTGTGCCATGCCAGGGAATGGAGTGGCGGAAGCTTAATATGGGTGAGAGGTAGAAATAGGCTGCAAATTAATTACGGTACTTCCTCTAGGTGTTATTCAAGAAGGTGTGGGATTATATACAGTGACTTTATCTGAGGATATCCTAGAATTATCCTGACAGGAAATAGTGGCACAGATTTCACTATGGTAGCATCCATGTAAATAAGCTGTTCAGAAATGTGGGGGAAATTCTTCTCCTTTCACCTTCTTTCTTGCTGAGGATTAGCCATTATCCTATCAGCCTTCCCCGGCTTGGTGCCCTCCAGATACTTTGGACTACAACTCTGACCATTGACCATGCTGGCTGGATCTGATGGGAGTTGTAGTCCAAAACATTTGGAGGGCACCTGGTTGCCTACCCTATGCATGATGATTTAGATTAGGGGTGGGCAACTTGCAGCCCTCCAGATGTTTTGGCCTACAATTTCCATCAGCCCCTAGCCAGCAGAGCCAATGGTGAGGCATGGTGGAAGTTGTAGCCCAAAATATCTGGAGGGCCGCAAATTGCCCAACTCCTGATCTAGATAAAAGGGAGAACCCATGTGACTAGAAATATCCTGTCCTGTCCTGTCCTTGAGCAGAAGCCCATGGGGCAGCACAGCAGGCCAGAGTTGCAAAACCTCGGAGAGTTTCAAGGAAGAACCTTATTCTGAAAGGTTTGAGTCTCAACTGAAGCCTTTTATTCCTTGAGGGCCAGATCACTCCTCCCAGGCTTTATCCCTTCCCCAGGGAAAGGAAAGAAGGGGTGGTCATCTGGCCTGGAGACTAGCTCTCCTCCCCTTCTTCTTTGTTGATGCCCTCCAGGCTCTATGCCTATGGTGATGACCAGGCCTAGGCTGCTGTGGAAGGGGACAGTTCCTTAGGGGTGCAGGCTCAGAGGTTACTGACTTTAGTGGTCTCGATTCAGGGGCCTCTGGCTCCAGTTCAGGCCCGGCCATGATAATGGAGCCTGGGCCTGTAACTTTTGCTTCCGCCTCTGATACTGCTGGTTTGACTGATCTGACTGGCCCCTCCTGATCTGCATCAGAGTTAAGAGTCCCAGCTGTTGGTCATGACACCAAGTCTCTTTAGACCAGTGGTGCAGAACCTCAGGCCCAGGGGCCAAATCCAGCCCTCTGGGGTTTCCCAGAAGGCCATTACCCTTCCCTTGACCCAACCCCTTTCTCCCCGATCATCAATTATCTTGTGGTTTCCTGACTTTTGTGAAGTTCCCTCCTCATTCTAAAAGGTCGAAATCTTTCCCTAAGGCTTAAATATGCTGATATTTTTGTGTGGCCCACCCCTTTTGCCTTCGGCCCCACCCTTTTTGCCTTCAGCCATGTTCACCACTGGAATGTGGCCCCAACGAGCGTTTCCAGAATGGAATTCAGTTTTCGGGCTGAAAGAGGTTCAACACCTCTGCTTCAGTTATTGGTGGGGAGGACATAAAGTGAAGCTGAAAGAAAATCTGTCATCGCAAAGGTGAGGTAGTGTGTGGTATTAGAAATCTCCCTTGATTTAAAGTCTTGCAGCTTTCTCAATCAATATTTGACATTCTGAAAGGGCACATCACATCTGCTAACCCCTTTAAAGGTAATGGGCTCATGGTTTTCATTCCTAAAATGAAAGAGTTTTACTTGGCATTGTGGGTTAGAATGGATGGGAAAGGTTTCTTATCCAACAGCCTGCACTGAGGCTGGTTTGTTCATACTGATCGCCTCGCAACAAACATCATACCACAAAACGGGAATGAGTAGCATACTCTGAACCACATGTATCATAGGAATAGGTTTAGTTCAACCACAAATAAATGGGTCAAGTAAGAGTACAAGCCATGCTGCATGTTACCATGATACTGCTCCCTCCCTCAGGTCAATCAATTTGATGCAAAATAAATGTTTTATTCAATGCAATGCATTCATAATTTTTATTTAATTTTTATTTATTATATTTATACCCCGCCTTTTTTCCTGAAAGGAACCCAAGGTGGCTTACATTATCCTCCTCCTGCTCTCCATTTTACCCTCACAACAACCCTGTGAGGTAGGTTAGGCTGAGAGTCAGTGACTGGCCCAAAGTCACCCAGTGAGTTTCATGGCCGAGCGGGGATTTGAACCCGGATCTCCCGAGTCCCACTCCAACACTCTAACCACTACGCCACACATCAAAATACAGTAAATATGCTGTGTAACTTTGAAAGCAGCTGTCATGCACATATCAAAAGTAGATTCAGGGGTGAATTAAGTTTGTGTCCAGAATAACTGGGTTCAAGTCCTACCCAGCCACAGACAATCTCTCAGTCTTAGTTACCCATCTGCAAGAGGTGATTAATATTTAGTCTATGTCAGTGGGCTGTTGTGAGGGCAGATGGGATGAAGACTGTAGCACTTTGCTATATACAATGCTATGGCTGGGGTCCTGAGTTTGCTCCCAATGGCAGGAGCATCCCTTGAGTAGGAGTGCTGTTCACAGATGCTCCCACCAGCAGAAATGGGATGGGGAAGACATTTTTGTCGATTTCCCCTTCCTCATGCAGCATCTGGTGCTCCCAAAAGTTGCTCTGGAGGGCTGGGGGGGGGGTCCTTTGGGATGAAGAGGTATGTGCAGTGGGGAATCCACAAAAATTGTCTCCTCTTCCTTCCCCTGGTGGGATCTTCCACCAGTTCTCATGATACACATCTGTTAACAAAATGGCCCCGTCTGTTCATGACTGCTTAGCTAGGACCCAAGTGTACAAAATTAAAAATGCTATATAACTGGGGAATCAAACTAGTATAAAAGGTGTGAGATGTCCAGTCCTGCTCTTGATTACTTGAGGTACGTCGTCCCACTGAGTTCTTTCTGCAAAGGAATTACATTGGATTACATCCTTAATCAGATAATAAATTACTTAGGATGTAATCCAGCAAAAGTAAGCATTTTTTTTAGTCCCTTTGATTTCAGTGGGACAGTTAAACACATGCTGAAATCTCTCACAATGAAATCAGTGGGACTTAAATAAAAGTGCTTCATAGATTTCATAGATCATAGAGTTGGAAGGAGCCTACAAGGCTATCGAGTCCAACCCCCTGCTCAATGCAGGAAACTAGAGGAGGGGTCTCACATCCAAGTAATAGCCAGGCCTGACCCTGCTTAGCTTTCCACACTCAGACAAGCTGAGCCAGCGTGAGCCACAGGCCTGTATTTCACTTTGGCTAGATTGGGGTCTAAATATTCTTTAATGTTTTGGAGGTTTTGCACATAACATACACGTTGCCAAAACATTGTGTAGGCACAGGAAAATCTATTTTATTTTGTTTTGTTTATTTGCTGGAAGATGCTTAACGAAAGCTGCTTTTTAACTTGGCTCACACTATCAAAGTTCACCCAGCCTTGAATATGTGGAAAGCAAGAACCTTGTTACATTTTAATAAGTGTTTCCCCCTTCTAGTTAAAACTATATTCCTTTTATGGCTGTAACGGAACACAGTGTTACATGGTGGCTAATCCATTTAAATCCTTGGACTTGTGTGCAGGCCAGAATGCCAAGTGTTTAAAAACAAGTTGTTTCTTTGTAATCCTGTAGTAGAAATAACTCAGGCTTTTCCTTAAGCTTCCCCTACACACACACCCCATTTATGTATGTGAATTTATGTTCCTCGTCTAAAGAGATGAAAGGAAAAATAGTAATGCATCAATCCTAAACTTAGTTGCTCTGATTCAGAGTCCTGCAGGTGTCCCTTGTAAAAAAAAAAAAAAAGCCATATGGATACAGAGTTCCTTACCCATTGGGTCATATCTGTTTACTTGTAAATATGGAAGTGTAGCCTACATCACAGCAATAGCTTTGAAATAGTTCACCCCATGTAGTCTGGCCTGGTCTCTGGTTACATTAAAAATGTACTATTTAGAGTGGCAGTTTTGCTTTGGTTTTGTAGGTTTGAGTCTGAGTGGGGAAGATCTGCCTTATTGGCTAGTGCTTTGATGTCACAACTCACAAGCCCCTCTTCTGATCCCTGAAACAATCTTGTGCCACTTTAAAATAATTGCAGGGTATTTTGTTTTGTTTTGTTTTTTAAAAAAACACGGCGGAAGATGAATGAATAAACATATAAATGCACCTACAGTGCTTTAGTGGGCCACCTGACGCATGGGACATGTGCAAGACCAATGAGATTCACTGACCTGTCTGTCTGTCTGTCTGTCTGTCAGACAGCAACTTATGAAGCCTGAAGGAAGCTGTGCTCACAGTGAGGAAAGAATGTGCTCCAACTTCTCTTCACATTCTGTCTGTCATCACCCTGTGAAACTTCTGCCTTTTACACTTGGTTGATAGTTACAGCCCCGATGAGAGAGTTTTTGTAAGGGGAGAAATGTTTCCTGAAGGCAAGGCTTTTTTTGTTTTGTTTTTTAAGAATTTGATCAATACTTGCAAACATGCAGTTGGAGAATCCGTTGCGTTTTAAAATGTTATCACAAGTATAGTGAATATAATGTAAGAAGGGGCATAACTTAATTTCTTTCTGCCATTGCTACATGCTCAGGATAGAAATATCACTAATGACTGAAGATGCAGAGGTCAGCCTGCCTGTCTGAAGTCACAGATTTGGTAGTATTTCTTAAGCATACTTGCCTGGGTTTGGGTTTAGCCAGCTGCTCTGTAGTTAGGTGTCTGCTTGACTTCAGTTAGACACTGATAGAACCACAAGATGGAGCTGTTGACATTTGAATCGAAGGAGGTACCCGCTGAACAGTGACTCTGTTTCTGTAAGTCATATATGGCGTCATTCTGCATATGTTACTGAAATGGCTCCAGTTAGTTTATGATCTTCTTAATTAATCTTTACAATTTGGATTAACAGGTTTTCATTTAAAGTGTATAGTTTACTTTTCAGCACTCTAGAAGGTACTCATGCATATATCTTATAGATATCCCTTGGTTCAGATGTAAATATCCATATTCCGCTCCAAAGTACACATGAAGAGATCCATATATACTCTAAAGTATACATGAAGCGCCATACTCAACCAACATCAAGGGTCAGCATTGTGGGGCAGCTGCTGAGGTCTACACCTCTGCTGCCCCTTGGGCCTCCTGGCCAGGCTGCTCCTCTGGCTGTCAGTGCCTGTTCATCTGCCTTCTCTGAGCAGCAAGCAGTGACATCTCTACTTGCTTTGTATTCTCTCTCTGGGCATACACAAATTTACAAATTGTGTAAATTTGGCCCAGAGGGCAAGTGAATGGGTAGTGGTGACAATGGCAAGGAAGAGGTGGGCCCACTCAGAGAAAGGGCCGTCCTGTGTGCAGGGCTCCCCAAAATCTCAAGCTGCCATTGCTCATTGTTTTGTGGAACTCTAGTTAGGGAAGCTGTTGTAGGCAGGAGAGTTCTGTGTTTATTGGCATACACGTAATTAGGATATTTGGCTGTAATCTTGTGCCCAGCTCTGTGTGTCCTATTAAAATCAGTGGATCTTGCACATGCATAACACAGCTTTGTGGCTGTCTAAATTTGCAGTCTAAATATTGTGATTGAAAGGCATTGTTATGCTAAGATAATAGCAGAGAAATAGCGGCATCAAAAATTTTCTTTAAAATATGAAGTGATAGTTTAAGGCTTATGATGACTTGGACAGCTGTGCTGAGTTTAAATCTGAAACAGTAGGTCAAGGGTGCAATCCTATGGGGATGCTCATAGCACGCGGACACACACACACACACACACACACACACCTCAAGAGAATTACAGGCAAAGGTCGCCTCTGTGCTCCTCCCATTCAGCAAAGCACTTAGAGGGCTGATTTTGGCCATCTAAGTGTAGCACTTCACAGTGGGAGGGAAGGAGGCTGAGCTGAGGTGCCACCAGGATATGTTGTATCTTGGCACCGGTCTTCTCCCCTCCCCACCCCTAGAACACCCCCCAGAGCCCTTCACCGAGGTTGCTCTTATGACCTTGGAGAAGCAGCCATGGGGCGAGGGGGGAGGGGGATCTGAGCGTGGATCCCCAGCTGAGAATCTGAAAAATCCTATGGTCGTCTAGACACAGTATTGCTGTAATAAGTCTTGGATCCATACTGCTGCCACACTGATAATGATTAGTGCTGGGGAAGCCAAAACCAGTTCCCCCAGAATCCATGGTAAAGGCTTCACAAACAATTACACCAATATAAACAAAACATTAGAGGAAGATGCTGATGTCCTGCTGTAATCTGCCTCCAGAGGTTCATTCCTGCTGCAATGGGGAGAAACCCTCCTAACCAATGGAGTAACCTTCACTGTCCAATTCCACACCACTCTGCTCAATATCCCTTTACAGCTGAGGATTCAGAGCAATTCCTTACCTTCTCTGGTTCTCTGTCATCATTCTTTTTCCAGCTGTTCTAACAGCAAAACTGAGTGAGTAATTTTTTTCTCATGCTCAGCATCTTCCCCACCTTCTCAGGCATGCCAAAAGAGGTAAAAAAATTTAAAAGGGGGGGGGCATGCCCTGTAGCCCCAAACTGTTTTCAGACAACCCAAATCAACAGAGCTTTTCTGAGTGATCCTCAAGCAGTTCCTGGAACAATAGGTTATGGGGAATGTATTTATATAATGTAGGGCATGCGTTTAGTTTTGCCATTGCCTCCCTACCATTGGTAAAAAATCAGACTGATGTGAGATTATGCACGAGCAACTGACTTAAGTGTTTCATCCAAGAAGATTTTTGCAGAGCTTGTCTCTTGCCCCAAGGAAGCCTGGTAGCTATTTTCTGTATTACTACATTAATGACATATGCTGTAATAAAACTTGGTTATCAAATAAATATATAGCAACAATGGCATGTAAAACAATTCTAAAATAAATAAAAAATAATCAGAGCAAGCCAGGTTCCACTGAAGTCAAAAGCAAAACAGAGGGAAAGAGAGAGAAACAAACAAACAAGCAAAAACTAATTAATTGGAATGGCACTAGAGTGCAGCCAAAATAACCTTTGTATCCTTTGTTAATGTGAAGTTACACATATATTCATGCTGATCCAAAGCCTGTATGTGCGCTGTGTGAGCTGCTCCTATACTTTCTATAAAACTATTTTTAAATTAAGTTTTTATAAAGGATTTACAGTTAAGGAACACATACTTTAGTATTATAATGATTTTACAGTTAAGAAACACTTCCGTACTACAACCTATATAACAAAGTGAAAAGTATAATAAAGCCCCTTTAATTTCACTGTGGGGAATACATTTGCATAATTTTGAAAGGGTTAGGGAAGCCCCTTTGCCCAGAAAAAAAACAGTGGGTTAATGATTTCTTGGGAGCTCAGGGATCTTCATTTGTGGTAACTTTATGGAGTCAGCATGTGTTACTTTTAAAACAATGCTTTCACAATGAGTACATAAACTCTGAAGCGCCTCCTCCACTGAGAGCGCATGAGAGAGAGAGAGAGAGAGAGAGAGAGAGAGCATGTGTGCACATACATACAAATTCATCTTTTAAAGCTGGAAAAGGATTTGTCATGTTGAAGACAATTAAACTTAATACCTTTTAATATCTGTCTCAATTAAGTAGGCACTATGTAATCACAGACAACATATTTTCCTTTCTCACTTGGAAAATATGCAAAAATGCAAGTACCAAAACATGCCCAAGCCTGTTGGGGTTGAACATCTTTCTCCTGTCCTTGTAATAGGAGAAAAATATTCTGTGGAGAAAAGGAGCCTCTGAGGGTTCCTACACACACACTCACACGCCTGCACACACACACGCCTCCTCATGTGTAAACCAAGTAAGGCCGGTTGGGGGCTGGGAGGAGGCGAAATGTACATAAAGTATCGGATGGGTCATGGCGCCTGAAAGTCCTGAAAAGCCGGTCTACGGCTTTTCAGATGCAAATGTCATGAGTCATGAGTCTTCCTCCCCTGCCTGGCCAGGTGAAGTTCATCCTGATTGGCTAGAAGCAGCAAAGCTACAGAAAAGAGGGGGGGGAGGCATATTTCCCAAATTGTGGGTTTTGTTCTTTGTCTTTGTTCGTCGCGTGGTTGCTGGCTGTGGAGCAATGGCAGCAAGCCAAGCAGAGGTCCAAGCCTTCGGGCGGCCTCAGGATCCGACCCCAGGTAGCTCCTGGTGAAATTAGCTGAATGGGGGCTTTGGCAAGGCAAGCCTTGTGGAGGGCTACCCATCTCGGACCTTCGGGTAGGTGTGTAGTCTTCCCGGGCAGCAAGGCTGTGCTGGACCCAACCCTGAAGAGAACTGACCCCCAGGTAACTAGTTGTGTGCCTGGGAGATATAAGGAATCAGTAGGTTTTGTTATTTTGCAGATCTATTACTTTGTACCAAAGTGTCTCTCTCTATTTTGTGTGCTTCTCTCATTTCCCTATTCTTGTTGTAAAATGCTACCTGAATAAACCTTCTTTTGGTTTTTGTACCCCACGTGGTGTTTGTGGATTGCTCTGTGGTTCCAGCAACTAAATCCAGGTTACAATCATAAAGGCAAGTCCCTGAACAGAGATTCAAGTAGGATTGCAGACAGCAGCGGCTGGCAGTCTGGTACCTTGAGATCTCTGGGGGTCTGTGGTCCTTTGGGTAGGAAAGGGTGGGTTGTTGCGGGTCAGCCAGCCCCCCTTCCTCCACATGGTGGCAAGCGCTGGGATTCAAAACTGGACCACAGAGTGGGCAATACCAAAGCGTCTCTCTCATTTTTGTGTCCTTCCCTCATTTCCCTATTCTTGTTGTAAAATGCTACCTGAATAAACCTTCTTTTGGTTTTTTACCCCACATGGTGTTTGTGGATTGCTCTGTGGTTCCAGCAACTAAATCCAGGTTACAGTCATAAAGGCAAGTCCCTGAACAGAGATTCAAGTAGGATTGCAGACACCAAAGGCTGGCAGTCTGGTACCTTGAGATCTCTGAGGGTCTTGGGTCCTTTGGGGTAGGAAAGGGTGGGTTGTGGCGGGTCAGCCAGCCCCCCCTCCCTCCACATATTCACAATCACAGAGCTCTACATGGTTACAATTTCCTAGAGTAAGTGAGATAGGAGTGCAAATACTCATGGTAGCACTGTATATTTGCATAATAAAATCCACTGCGAGCTATGGCAAGGGCTTTAATTAGATGCAGACCTTGCCTGTGCCTAGGTTGCCACCAGATCCTTGCTTTGAGAAAGCTCCTATTTCAAGCTTCCCCAATCTGGTGCCTGTCAGATGTGTTGGAGTACAACTTTCATCATTCCCAGCCAGCAAGGCTGATAGGAGTGGTGGTTGAACACATCTAGAAGGCTTGTACACCAGGTTGGGAAAGGCTGTCCTAAAGCTTTTGAGTTGCACAGAAGGTCTGGCTTCTTTTCTCCCTGCAGCATCGCAATGAGAACACATGGTGCAACTCGGGGCTGCTTCACACATGACCAGATTTCTTCATGGAAGCCCCTTCCATAAGGACTCTATACATTTGCTGCATGTACACATAGAAATTACTTCCTTCTAAGAGTCAGACTGTGTGGAACAGCTATTACAGCCTTGAGAACGCACCTTCTCTCTGATCAACCTGCCTGGTCACTGAGGTCATCGGATAAGGTGCTCCTGGTGATTCCATTTGGGCCTGAAGTCCATTTAGAGTTGACTCAAAGAGTAGAGCTTTTAGTGTACTGGCTCCCTCTTTGTGGAATCCCTTCCAGGGATGCCATAATTATCACCCTCTTTAAGAAGGGTGATAGAACAGACTGTGGAAACTATCGGGGCATTTCTCTCTTAGCAACTGCAGGTAAAATATTTGCTAGGATTCTCGCAAACCGTCTTCTATCTATTTCAGAAGAGATCCTCCCTGAAACTCAATATGGTTTCCGCCCCTCTAGAGGGACAGTAGACATGATTTTTACTGCACGTCAGCTCCAAGAAAAATGCCAGGAGCAAAATCAACCCCTTTATATGGCATTTATCGATTTGGCTAAGGCCTTTGATACTGTAGACCGTACAGCTCTCTGGACTATCCTTATGAAAATTGGATGCCCCAATAAATTTGTGAATATCTTGCGACTTCTCCATGACAACATGACGGCAACGGTTTTGGACAACAACGGCTCTCATGGTGCTCCATTTAAAGTGGGATCAGGTGTTAAACAGGGATGTGTTATCGCCCCAACATTATTTGCCATTTTCATCGCCATGGTTTTACATCTTGTCAAGGGGAAACTTCCCACCAGTGTGGGAATTATATATCGAACAGATGGAAAGCTTTTTAATCTCAGCAGGCTGAAAGCAAAAAGTAAGGTAATTACAACCTCCGTTGTGGAACTTCAGTATGCTGATGATAATGTGGTCTCCGCACATTCAGAGGATGATCTCCAAACTATCCTAAATGCTTTTGCAGAAGCATACGAAAAACTTGGTCTCTCACTTAACATCAAAAAAACCAAAGTGCTTCATCAGCAAGTGCAAGCCAATCCTTTGGTGATGCCATCTATCCAGCTTGGCGGGATAATACTGGAAAATGTCGATCATTTTCTCTATCTTGGCAGGTATCTTTCTGTTACAGCTAACATCGACAGTGAAATCCAGCATCGTCTGAGCTCCGCAAGTGCCGCATTTTCTCGAATGAAACATAGAGTGTTCGAGGATCGGGATATTTGTAAGAAGACCAAAACACTGGTTTATGAAGCCATTGTATTACCAACTTTATTGTATGCCTGCGAAACATGGACTATCTATAAACGTCACTTCCACCTCCTTGAAAGGTTTCATCAACGTTGCCTCCGGAAAATCCTGCAAATTACTTGGGAAGATAGGCGAACAAATGTCAGTGTACTGGAAGAAGCAAAGACTACTAGCATTGAAAAAATGATCCTTCAACGCCAACTTCAGTGGACCGGTCATGTTGTTCGAATGCCTGACTGCCGTCTCCCAAAGCAGTTACTTTACTCACAACTCAAGGATGGAAAGCGGAATATCGGTGGTCAATATAAGAGGTTTAAAGATGTTCATAAGGCTAATCTAAAAAAATGCAATATAAACATCGAAAACTGGGAAGCTCTGGCCCATGAACGATCTAAATGGAGGTTGGCCTTTCACAAAGGTTCCATGGACTTTGAAGAAGCCCGAGTGCAAGGTGAAAGGGAGAAACGTGCTAAGCGAAAAGCACGTCAAATGAATCCTTTACAGGACCATCTTCTATCTTGTAACCTGTGTCCTCACTGTGGGAAGCTGTGTGGATCTAGAATTGGCCTCCACAGTCACTTACGGACCCATTGCTAGAGTCTACACAATCTTCTTTAGAATTTCCTCCTTTTATCCCGGAAGACAATCTTACTCGGTCACGAGTGATCGCCTGATGATGATGAGGCAGGTGCCAACGTTGCTCTGTTTTCCATGTTGGCTAAAGACATTCTTATCCTAACAAGCATTTCCTGAGTATTTTTATTTATTTATTTAAATTATTTTTAGACTGCCTTTAAGGGTAGAGCCCTCTCGAGTAAAAACCAGCCATGATTTTATTGGTATAATATTTTAAATTTTTTTATTCCGGGGTTTTTTGTACACATTTTTTCACTGTGTACTGTGGAGATTTTTTTTAGATGTAGAGCAGTTTATAAATGTTGTAAATAAATAAAGGTACCAAAGCCCTCTTAGGCTCTTCACCTGACAACAACACCAAGGTATTGGTCCTTGGACTTGGAGAGGAAATATTGCTGCTGAACATGTACATTATGGTTTTATCCTTATGACCTAACCATGACTAGTCATAATACACCTGGGGAGTAGATGGATTGCAGATCACCAGGTCTCGCAGGTAGGAAGCAATCAGACCATGGGCAAGGCAGGGAGTTCAGTTCTACTGTGGGATAAATTGCTGTGACTGAAGAGGCAGGGCAGGTTCTGGGTATTTATAGGGCCAAGTCTCTCTCTCTCTCTCTCTCTCTCTCTCTCTCTCTCTCTCTCTCTCTCTCTCTCTCTCACACACACACACACACACACACACACACACACACACACACACACCTTGGCCTGTTGAGTCACCTGACAAACTGCTAAGTCAGCCTAGGCAGTATCTCCTTCTAATCAGCTGCTGTCTCAGCAGCACCTAAGAGCAATGGCTCCCTTTCTTGCAAACTGTCACACTGTCACAGGGATGTAGGGAGTAAAGTGCAGGGATGGGGACTCGGACTCGAGGACTCGACTCGTGAGTCGGACTGAGTCCCTCCTCTGACTCGACTCGGACTCGAGTCCCAATATTTTTAATGGGACTCGAGACTCGACTCGGGACTCGAGACCAAGGACTCTTCAACATCCCTGGGCTGTGCCAGGAGTGGAGAGGAGCGTGATTGCCGGCGAAGAGCACATGGAAGCGAGGTGTGCCGCTGCTCAGCCACCATGGACGGCTACCAGGAGTGTAGCCCCAACAGTGTGTCAAGATTTATTTTGATTGATGTGTTGCGTACTTGGGAGAGGCAGAAGAAGGACCTGAGATTACTCTGTGTGGCTGCTCTGAGTGTGTTTCTGGTTCCAGCAAGTTCATCACCAGTGGAGCGGGTGTTCAGTGAGGGTGGAATTGTGATGAGATCTCACCATTCCAGAATGGGGGCCAAACATTTAGAAAAAAATCATGTTCCTCAAATGCAACATGGATAAGTTTTAGGAAGTACAGCAAGTTTATTTTTTAAAATCATTTTTCTAAAATGCAACCTTTCAGACATTTTGGGTTTGGCTGCCTCTGCCTGCCTGTCTGGGGTTCCCAACCTCCTCTGCCTGCCTGGTCTCTTCTTGACCAGTTCAACAGTTGAATTGTCCAAGACAAAGGCCTCTGCCTGCCTGCTTTGGGGTTCCCTGCCTCCTCTGCCTGCCTGGTTATTTTGGGTTTTTCTGCCTGGTCTGTTCTTGCCAAAATCAGTTGCAGAGTTTTGAAATAAGAAGGCACACTTGTGCCTAGAATTAATTTAAGCCACACATCTGAAGTAGCCTTATTTTGTTGGGAAAAACCCCCATTGATTTTAATAGGGACTCGTGGAGTCAGCTTTGGGAGTGACTTGTGACTCGTGACTCGTGAGTCACCATTTTGGACCAAGGACTCGGACTCGGACTCGAGACTCGGGTCCAAAGACTCGTGACTCGACTCGTGACTCGAGACCAAGGACTCTTCAACATCCCTGGTAAAGTGTCAGTAGGCTGGCTGTTAGACTGCTGGTTATGAGATCCCTGCAGTATCTGTGGACTCTGGATTTATGGATATTTTTTGGTTCTGTGAGAAGCACATGTATTTAGTTATTCATAGCTTCTCCCAATGTCATAAATGAATATAGATAATGCCAGCAAATGGTATATGCATTTACTAAAAATAAAAAGTGATAGAAGAGCTTTAAAAGCATCCTTTCTTTTCTTCTTCTAATGACAAATGTTGCAAAGTAGAAACTGTGGTTCCGCCTCTCCGCTTCTTCTTCTTGTTATTGCCAGCTTTTCAGGATAAAAACTATCATGAAGTGGATTACAACATGATTTAAAATACAGAAGGAATAATCAAATATATATATATATATATATATAAATACATACATCATTAAAATAACAAATAAAACAGCAGCAGCAGATAAAACCTTAGATAAAAGCACAGTATGCTGAAATTAACCAACTGTAAACCGGATTAATAAGACATCAAATGTATACCCACTGATCTGAAAGTAAATACCATTGAACTCAGTGGGACATAATTCTGAATGGTCAAGTATAGGATTGTACTGAAAGCCTTTAAAATCCTCCTAAGGGCCAGTTAAAGAGGGGCCCTATGCACTTCCATGGAAAAGTCATTCCAAAGAAGTGGGGCCACTACAGAAAAGGCTGGTACTCACCAATCTTGCTGCTCTCAGTGCAGCTCTCACTGTTGGGCCAGAGAGGCCCTCAGATGCAATGATGAGCTTTAAGGATTTTCCTCTAATGTAAGGGGAAACACCAATTCATAATTAGGAATCAAGTGCTTGGCAGGCAGGCATTTAAAAGGTAGACACAAGGGCTTCATTTCTTTGATAATATCAGTGTTGGCAATGTGATGAAGAAACTTTAATGTCAATGTTTGGGCTATTAACTTTCCTTTGAAGTAAGTGCTTTATGCATGGTTTTCCTTCCAAGTGCGAGCCTGTTCATCCCATTGTTCCCAAGTTAATAATGGCAACTTTCATCCAGAGCACCCATTTAATGGCACATAATTGACTGTTCCCTGCAGTTATAGAAGGTCTCAACTATTTTGACTCTTGGCTCTTATTTAAGTGTATGCTAGGTCATTTCTTTCACTTTCACTTAGCTATCCTCTGTTTCTAGAACAGTATTGCAATTCTGCCACTGACCGTAAAGGTATCCAAACTTGGATGCCTGTTGAAAGTGTCACTAAGCCGCTGCCTCTGATGGCAGCAAAGGTGTGGGGGCGGTGCCATCAAGATGGCACACCATGCACATGTCCTAGAGCAGCCTCTGGATGTTTGGGACTTCAACTCCCATCAACCTCAGCCAGCATGGCCAAGGCATGGGGATGCTGGGAATTGTCGTACAAAACATCTGGAGGGCACCACATTAGGTAAGGCTGTCCCTAGAGCAACAGCTCCAGGGTGCATGCGCACAGTGGAATGGGCACAATGCAGTACCATCTTGGAGCTGCCACCCCTCTCAGTTGCTGCTGAGGTGGAGAACTGTCAGTAGATAGCTGCCTGCCTTAGAACACCTCCAAGGTAGAGCCACACAAGCACATGCATTTTGTGCAGATGGAATAGCTGCACTAGGATATGTATGCTGCCACTGTTTGGCTAGTAAAGGACTGAAAGGTACACAGCCATCTTCTAGTTGTAGGGAAAGTGGAGCATTAGCTAAGCTCAAGAGTTTTCATTCTTTTTACACAGAGCCATAGAGTCTCAAATGGGACGTTGCTGAGGGAGAGGCACGGTTCTAGCATGATCGACAAATACAATTCTAGCGTCTGCCCAAGAGACTTTGCTGCCTGAGGCGAAAGGCAAGATGCCCCTTCCCATTCCACGTACAGGAAAATCTTACTTCAGTGCTGGTGACTGACTGGACAAGTGTCCTCCACCGTGCCTGAGGGCAGCCGGCTAGCTTAGATGCTGCAGGGCAGGCTGCAGGGCACACACAGCTCTATCCTTCCATGCCTTGCTGCTTCTCTCCACCCCCAGCGCCTGCCAGCGGGTGGTGACTCCTGTGTCAGTGGGATTCCTTATCCATTGCATCTTTTTCTTTGAGCTTTATAGGAGCTATCCGTGGTGCTGAACTCCATTCCCACAATAGTTTCACCACCATGGAGCATGTGTGGCGTAGTGGTGAGAGTGTTGGAGTGGGACTTGGGAGATCCAGGTTCTAGACCCTGCTCGGCCATGAAACTCACTGGGTGACTTTGGGCCAGTCACTGACTCTCAGCCTAACCTACCTCACAGGGCTGTTGTGAGGATAAGATGGAGAGGAGGAGGAGGATTATGTAAGCCACCTTGGGTTCCTTTCAGGAAAAAAGGTGGGGTATAAATATAATAAATAAATGAAATAAAAAAAATAAATGGATAGCTCCTATAGATCTCGAACAAAAAGATGCAATAGATAAGGAGCCCCACTGACCCAGGAGTCACCAGCCTCCACCTCACTCAGCATAATGTAGGCTTGCCCTGTGTGCTGACTTGCCTGATATGCATCTCCTGGGCTAATGTGCGGATTGAAATGTAGTCCCACTTCAGAATTCTGACTTCAGAGAATTCCACAAAATAGTCTGAGGGTTGCCTTTAATTTCTTTCTTTCTTTAAACAGATAATTACCACTTGGAGTGCCTAGAAAGTGCGTAGTTGGTACTGCGTGTGGTGAAACTGGGGCCACAGATGCTCCTGCAAATGAGAGAAAGTCATGAGGTCCTGTCACTTGCACTGACACTGCATAGAAAAAAAGATGGCAGCCCTCATGGAACACTGGGGGGGAGCCATCTTTTTTACTGTGTAACATTCCTGTGGCATTACTCCTGGGAGCCGTTGCAGCCCCCTTTTCACTGCACTTGGCACCAGCCACGTACATTCTCACTGCTCTAAGTGGTGATTATTTAGTTTTCTTTTAAACAGATAAGAAGCAGGTCTTCCTCATAAATAATTTTTTAAAAAACCTTTATATCATGCTGATTTTAAAAACAAAATATAGTACAACTATAGGATCTGCATACTGAATGCAAAAATGGAATGGAGAGGACTTAGTTTGGGGCACATACAGAAACGTGACAGAACAGACTTGCACTTATCCATCCATCTCTACTATTCAGTTATTAAATGAAAGCAATGTCCAATAAGATCATAAATCTTAGGAGGGGGAATCTCCCATGGAAGCCCCCTCTCAGTTTAAACAGCAGCTTGTGGTTTGGAAGGGGGAAGATGTTGTTGATGAAGGTGAAATGGTGTGAATTGATTGTAGTGCAGTAATTTTGCCACCTTGAAGGTGGCTTACAGTGCAAAATTACACATCATAAAACAAGTTAAATTACAATGGGTTGGATCCAATGTTAATCTAATTTAAGTCCCATACATTTCAATTGGCCTACTCTTAAGTAGGACTAACATTGGATGCAATCCAATGTGCACATGCAAGACAGAAATGTAAGAAGTGGAATAACTTGCACAGAATGTCATGTAGAAGATTAATAAAAGACAAGAAATTAAAGACTATAGCCCAGAATACAGGCTTGGTGTGTTCTGTCTTCAAGTGCCCATTCATCTACATTTTGAAGCCAGCGAAGCGTGGATGTGCATCTCCATCTCAGTCCTTTATATATGAAGGATTTGAGGAAGGGAAAGACCTCAAGGCTCAGCACTAATATCGTTATCATAACAATCATTTGCAACTGAACAATTCAATTCCTCTGGCCATGTACTCTGCTCAGGGTGAATCCCTTGTGAAAGTGACACATGCCTGTTGGTAGTTTTTTCTTCCTCTTCTTTAAAGCTTCCAGCAAAATTCCTAGCTTTTTCTTTCTTTTTAAAAAAAAATGTAATGGGTTTAATAAAGCACAGACATTCATGGCAGAGAGCTTGACAGTTACATTTTAAGAAGTGAAGTTCCATGGAAAATATTAACCTAAAATTGCACTAAATTTGTCAGGTGAAGGAGAGGAATTAGTCTTAGAGGAAGCATAACCTCTAATGCCAATTGACACACACATCCAATCCTTTAGTGAAGAGGCAGGTCTTACTGTTTGAAGGATTCTTGGGAAGAAGGGAAATTAGGGTTGGTTGAAGCATCCCCAACACCATCAGTAAGGGAGAACTTCTCTTCATAGCTTAAAGTGGAGGTGGGCAGAAGGTGGATCAGGATCTATTGGTAGCTCTCTTGAGTTATTTGCAGTAGGTCAGCAAGTACCCGTATATACTCAAATACAAGTCTAGTTTTTCAGCACATTTTTTGTGCTGAAAAATGCCCCCCTCGACTTATAAGTGGGTCAGCACTCCCCCAGGACCCCCGCTGCCACCGCCAGGCACCCCCTCCACCCCCAGGACCCCTGCCGCCACCCCCAGACACCCCCACGCCACGCTGTTCCTCTCCGCTCGCTCTTTAAAATTATTTTCCTCCCCCCCCATACCTTTGTCAGCGGCGGCTAGGCAGGGAAGCGGCGCAGCAGCGCGAGGCGCCCGTAGAGCGAGTGGCTGGGCTGCGTCTCCCTGGCAGGGAGACATGTGGAGCCACTCCGCTATTCCTCCGCTCGCTCTTTAACATTATTTTCCTCCCCCCCCCATACCTTTGTCAGCGGCGGCTAGGCAGGGAAGCGGCGCAGCAGCGCGAGGTGCCCGTAGAGCGAGTGGCTGGGCTGCGTCTCCCTGGCAGGGAGACATGTGGAGCCACTCCGCTATTCCTCCGCTCGCTCTTTAACATTATTTTCCTCCCCCCCCCCATACCTTTGTCAGTGGCGGCTCGCTCTGCTGGCGCCTCGCGCGCTGCCATGCTGCTTCGTTCCCGGGAGCCGGCATGGCCAGGGACCCACGTGGAGCTGCTCCGCCATTCCCCTACCTTTCTGTTTGTAAGCGGAGGCTCGCGGCGCTGCCGGCGCCGCCCTCGTCGCTTCTGGGCCGCGACGGGCATCACTTCCGGGGCTGCGACGGGCATCACTTCCTAGGAGCCGGCATGGCAGCGCGCAAGGCGCCAGCAGAGCGAGCCGCCGCTGACAAAGGTATGGGGGGGGAGGAAAATAATGTTAAAGAGCGAGCGGAGGAATAGCGGAGTGGCTCCACATGTCTCCCTGCCAGGGAGACGCAGCCCAGCCACTCGCTCTACGGGCGCCTCGCGCTGCTGCGCCGCTTCCCTGCCTAGCCGCCGCTGACAAAGGTATGGGGGGGGAGGAAAATAATTTTAAAGAGCGAGCGGAGAGGAACAGCGTGGCGTGGGGGTGTCTGGGGGTGGCGGCAGGGGTCCTGGGGGTGGAGGGGGTGCCTGGCGGTGCCTGGCGGTGGCGGCGGGGGTCCTGGGGGGGCTTTGGCAGTGGCGGGGCTTCGGCGGCAGCGGGTGCAGGTACGGTGGCGGGGGGTGCCTGGGGGTGGCGGCGGGAGTCTCCCCTCATACATTTCCCACCCTAGACTTATACTGGGGGGCAATAAGTTTTCCCAGTTTTGGGGGGTGAAATTAGGGGCCACGACTTAAATTAGGGTTAACTTGTACTTGAGTATATACGGTATTTCTGACCTCCAATTGTTTAACCATAGCAACTGCAATAAAAATGTAATTTGAAAAATAACAACAACAAAATCATATCATTGTGGGGAACAATAAATTATAAAATACAATAATAAAACTTAAAAGGCAGTCTAAAAAAGCCACATAAAACAGACTGACCAACTTAAAATAACTAGGCAAACAAACCTTTTTTGACCATTGAGCATGGTCATTGGCTGGGAATTATGGGAGTTGCAGTCTAGAACATCTGGAAGGCACCAGGCTGGGGAAGCTTGCCCTAAAAAGTTTAAGACCTTAAAGACCACCTGCTCCTGTTCATCCCCTGCATTCAGCTGAAGAGGCCTTTTTGTATGTCCCACCAATGCTTGAGGCGTGGTTAGTGGGAACAAGGTAATGGGCCTTCTTCACAGCAGAACCCAAATTACAGAACTCCCTACCTCAAGAGATACACTTTGCCCCTCACTTATCACATTTCACTGCCATTCAAGCAAGCATTTAGCTTGCTTTTCTGTTTGTTTGTTTGTTTGTTTGTGGTTCCCTTGTCATTTTTTGTAATTGCTTTGTGGTTTATTTTTTTATCGGACATTATGATGTTAGTGTACTTCTTTGTGTATTATATTTTTTAAACACTGTAATCTACCTTGATCATTGTTTGTTGGAATGGAAAGGCAGAGTAAAAATCTTGCAAATAACAGACAGACAAGCAAACAGAGATCCATGCTTAAAGTGGAAGCTATGGATAGACTATCTATTATAAACAGGAAAGGGCACTGTCATGTTACACCTTGGTTGCCAGAAAACTTCAATTGTACTTTGTCCCATCCACATCAGTTACTGTTGTTACTAATAACCTTTGTGCTGCATTACCGGTAGTTAACGTTTGCCAAAGGGAATATTGGTTGGTGCATACAAAGTGTGCATCCTCTGTTTTCTAGCTCACTGCCTTTTACATTTAACAAGGAAACAAACACCCACACATCACCTTGAGATTTTTGCCCTTTACAGAATATATCTCCCTTCTATGGGGGGAGTATGTGTTCCAGTTGCAAAAGGTGAGTGGTGTTTTGAAATTAAAAGAGAGAGCTTTGTGCTCCTTGCTTTGGTAATGCGTCTTGGGGACTGCGCGTGAATGGAGGAGCTGGCAAAATTCACATACCTGCCTGGAGGCTTGTCGACTTCCCTCCCTCAGAACTTCTCTGCTTGTGCAAGCAAGAGCACCATCCATCCTCCGCCCGCCTCTGAGGGAAGAAGGAGCAGACCAGCCTGCTAGGTGGTTTCAGCTGCTCTCTCTCTCTCTCTCTCTCCCCTTTAATGCTGCTTTGTCCTGCCTCAGCAGCAAGCACACCGAGGAAGGGAACATTCCGGCCGGCTGCTTTCTTGCCGCTGAGGAGACGACATTCATGGACCTCTGTTTGATTCGGATATGTCACTGTTGTCAGGGCAACTGTTAACGGTGGCGTATCATATTTTCTCCTTTTGGGCTGCGTGCTGAATATTTCAGTGTGCAGTAGCTGGGAAGAAGATACGAGGAGGAAAAAGGTGCTGCATCAGGAAGGAAAAAAAGTCGTGTGGGATCTGACTGAACAGGTTAAGGCAGCAAGAGGAGGAAGCATCCAAACGGATGGGCCTTAAATTACGGCCTCTTCTTTGTGTGTGTGTGTCAAGGCAGAGGAAACTGCAGGCCCTCATCTGCCAAGTCAGTGTTGGTATCTGTCAGCTGTTTGCACACTGCTTAGCCATACAGGATCTGTTACAAATGAACAAGCTGCTTTGCAGCTAGCTAGCTGCTAAGTGGAGTCTGGGATTTATATTTTGTAGTAAATATCAGCAATATGCCTGGTTCGGCAACTGCTATCCGACAAGAGAGACTCAAGAAGGCGGGTGTGAGGCCAAATACACCTGTTCTCTTTACCATTAATGAGGAGGATGAGCAGCAAAAGAACGGCAATTCCAAGAGACTGAAAGGTATGCATCGCTTATGCAGGCAGCTAGGGCCGTCTGTAGGCTATGCAGCCCAGCAAATAGTGTATTTTGAGTTGCATTGCTTATTGTTCATAATGGTGATTTTCTGTATCTCAGTGGATCTTTATTTGTGTACAGGAAAATATTAATGGTAGACTTTTGGTTTTAAGCTGGTTCTGGGTTGTTAACCATTGTGAGCTGCTTCTTGTTTTGATATGTTTATCATATTTTAAAAGCAACCTTTTAGTAGCACGGCCTGTTAAAGGTGACACTCTGGTAACAGAAAGATGCATTTGTTTCTCTCCAGGGAATAAGGGCTTGTTTTATTTCCTTGGCATATGCTGATAAAATGAAAACATTAAAATGGAGAAACTGGAGGTTCCCAGACTACTGAGGAATCTAAAATAATGTGAAATTTGCTGCCAGTGGTTATGCAGATTCTGTTATTATAGTTTGTTGGATAAACACATACACTCAAACATTTTGAACATCTGGCCCCAAAGACCAGTACCTTGAAGCTGGACTTTAGAAAAGCCCTATCCTTTGCTATTACGTTTTGCAGATAATTGCTTGGCAAACAAAATTGTTTTAATATGTGTGGCCATCATATTCTCACTGTATCCAGGATTTTTAAAGTTTAGATGACCTGCCATTAATTCTCCACCTTTGTCCTGTGACCTGAACAGTGACTGCACTGTCATAATTCTCCTTTCTCCTTATCACATCTGAGGATGCAAAGTGAGAATGTTAAGTCAAAATTCCTTCTTAACCATTTTTTGGAATCATGCTTAACAGCTGTCAGCTTTTGGGTGGTATTTATCAAGGAGGTAGGACTTCATATATTTCAGTTGTGTTGTTGACTTAGTGATCACTTATTGTCCCCATTCATTCAGCCAGACAACTAATGGGAGAGTTTGACTGGCAAATATTTACAGATTTAAACAGTGTTCATGTTTACCTTGGGCTAGTTTGTTTGAAAGTGACAGTTACTCTCATGTCCTGCACTGAATAGCTAACTTCCAGGAACATGGCTTTTTCAAAATGTGTACTTCAACATTTTTAAACCTTTGCTTGGAAGTGCTCAATAATTATTCAAGATACCTGAGCATTCTAGAGTAATGCCCGTACTGGTCTTTTCTTCTTCTTCTTCTTCTTCTTCTTCTTCTTCTTCTTCTTCTTCTTCTTCTTCTTCTTCTTCTTCTTCTTCTTCTTCTTCTTCTTCTTCTTCTTCTTCTTCTTCTTCTTCTTCTTCTTCTTCTTCTTCTCCAAGTCTGAAACCACATGCTTGGGAACAGCCACTGCTACCTGAACTTTTATTTATATATTTTAGTGTGTTTGATAACCACAGTAGAAATCTAAGAAGAAGTAAATGATATTATGTGCAATCACTGTGGGAAGTAAACAAGGAGCCAGTGGGCTTGTTAGCAACAGTCTTTATGATCTTGTTTGGATTAGCACTTTCCAGTTTTCAGGACACAGATTCTTGTCTACACTTTGCTTCCATATTGGAGTGCCCATTAGAGTGTTCCCTTCCAAATGAATTTTGCATGGTGCTCTTAAAGGGGGGGGGGTTGACCTGGTGCCCTTATGCTGCTGCTGCTTATACTAGCCAGCAGATGGGGGCACAAGAATGTTGAAAGCCACAAAATACCATTCCGTTGCCTTGCTGGAGGAAAAAGTTCCAGCAGGTTTCATTTTGAAGTTACAGCATGCCTTACTTACATTCTCACTGTAAGTGTGTCATAAAGACTGAGCTCTACAAATGGCTCATTAAGGAACAAATTCCCTTGAGATCAGCGGTAGTCAGGACCGGTGCAAGGCAGTTTGGTGCCCTAGGCAAGATCAGATATTTAGCGCCCCCCTTCCCACTTGAGAGCGCTGTCTTTTTCCCCCCAAGGTGTTTCTGGCACCCCCTTTAGCCCTGCGCCCTAGGCGGCTGCCTAGTTGGCCTAATGGTAGCACCGGCCCTGGCGGTAGTTACTTCCAAGTACATTTTTGTTAAGTTTTGACATTGATTACAATTAATTAATTTAAGATACTGATACACTGCTCTTCAATCAGATTCTCAGGGTGGTTTACATATAAAAGAAATAAGTACATTTTTGTATAGACAAATACACATTGATGCATTCAAATAACATAAGATCGATAGTACCCATGAACTTGGTTGACTCGGGAGATCCGGGTTCTAGTCCCCACTCGGTCATGAAACTCACTGGGTGACTTTGGGCCAGTCACGGACTCTCAGCCTAACCTACCTCACAGGGTTGTTGTGAGAATAAAATGGAGAGGAGGAGGATTACGGTATGTAAGCTGCCTTGGGTTCCTTGCAGGAAAAAAGGTGGGGTATAAATATAATAAATAAATAAATAAATAAATAAATAAAATTCCTAGCGACGTATGTGATACTGCTGTTGTAAGAGGGAGTCAAAGATTTGTTGTTGATGACAATCCTTTATGCATATATGTACTTTGAAACCCTGATTTCTTGATCACTTTTGTATGCTAGTATAGCTTTATGAATCTATCCTCCCAATGCCAGTGTTTTCAATTCTTGTTCGCTTACCTAACATAAAAGCACCACATTGACAACTTTTTGTTGCTATTTGTTCTGAATAGGAAACCCAAAGGTGATTGCTCAGTTCCTTGAAAGCCCAGGGCCCCCTTTATTCTGATCTGTTTGCAAGCTATTTAATGTCAGTTCAATAACTTTCTGCATTCCACCTATTTCTATAGCTGCTGCAGTGCCATTTTGTTCTGTGTATTTCTGAGTGTAGTTGCCTACATGCATGGTGGGCAAATTGGTTTTTTTGAATCAGTCATTTATTTACTTATTTGTTACGTTTCTGTCCTACCTTTTCTTCCAAGGAGTCCAAGGTGGCTTACATGATCCCCCTCCTCTCCATTTTATCTTTACAACAACCCTGTGAGGTAGGTTAGACTGAAAGCCAGTTACTGGCCGGAAGTCCCCAGTGAATTTCATGGCCGAGTGGGGGCTAAACCCCAGATCTCCCAAATCCCAGTCCAACACTCTAACCGCTATACCACACTGGCTGGCTCTCTTGTCTCTTTTACTTCGCTTGTGGTCAAATATTTCCTGAGAACTCACTGTCTCCCAAGGTTTCAGGGCACTGTTCTGCCAGTTCTTTGGTATGCAACTGCTGATACTTGGATTTAATGCACACTGATCCAAATAGAGTTGACAGGAGGAAAGTCAACCTGGTTTGAAAAAAGTCCCTTCCCAGTCATGCAAATCATCCCTGGGATTAATATTGGTGGTGTTTTATTTCCCAGGGCTGCTTGTATTAGTGCTAACACCAATGGCATTTTAGCTGGTCTCCTCAGCAGCACACATGTGGAGTATCCCTGGTAACCATCATGAATAAGCTAATAAACAAGTTTGTTTTAGCTGGGAGACTTCCATGTGATGAAGTCTGGGCATAACATACTGTTGAACTATGATTAGGAGCTACAGTAAATTCCTTGTCTAGTTGGATCTTAGGAGAGTACTGCTTATTTTAGGACACCACCGCTCCACAGAATATAAGGGAATATTAGTTTAGTCACAATTGCCCATGGCTTGTTTTATTGTTGATGGTTTTGATCTGTCAGCCTGCCAGATCACTAAGCAGAAGGAGAAAATACCTGCTTTTTGGTTTTGAAAACAATGTTGAGCAAGGTGACTCACTCACCACTGTGGATATCACTTGAATGAATTGCAGTATTCTCTTAAGGGTACAATCCCTTCAGTTCTATATTACTACCTGCTCATCCAGATGCAATGTTAGTACTGAAATGTTGAATATGAAGTAGCCTAACAAATATCAGAAAAAAATATTTTAATGTACTGTATTAAGGATTCTGGCAAGCCATTGACAGACATGGGTATAATTTGTCCACATGCACCTATGTCTTAAAATCACAACATCTCAAAAGACACATCTAGGTACCTATCAGAAAGTTAGTAGACAAGCTGAGCAACAGCCAGCTTGTGCTAAGTCCCTTGTATATGTGAAATATTTAGTAAACAAAGAAACTGAAATATAAATCCCTTAAGAGTAAATCTGGCAGAGAATCTTTAGTCAGCTGATAATGAGGTCAGTCAAGTGTGTGCTGGATCTGTGAGTACGGTAATAATATTGATTTCCCCCCTCTCTGACACTTGGCAAACAAATGCCCTTTTTTCCTACTTTGGTGCATGGTGGGGAATGTCTGTGCTGATCACAGAGATTTAGCATCTGATGTTTATGTGGTAAGGAGGATGTGTGACTGTGTTTCCAGCCACAAGTTTTATTTTGTTCCTCCAGAAAGATAAAGAGATTTCCTTTGATAACAGCTGAGTACTTCGTAGTCTTCATTGCTGGGAAAATGTAAAGGAGACGAAGGAGGGGGGTGGAAATGTCTCCGATTTTGTGAAGGTAGACATTGGGCTGATTTTATTGTATTACTTTTAGTATTTTTTTTTATTTATTGAAAGATCTGTATACCACTCTATAGCTAACAAGATTCCTGAGCAGTGGACAATAAAAGAAATAAAAAAGAATCAAAATACAGAACTGAAATATTTAAAATCCAGTTATATCGATAAAACTGTGGTTCATCAATCAGAGAAGGCTTGTTTAAATAAACACTCTGGCTCAGCTTGTCTGAGCGTGGAAAGCTAAGCAGGGTCAGGCCTGGTTATTACTTGGATGGGAGACCCCTCCTCTAGTTTCCTGCATTGAGCAGGGGGTTGGACTCAATAGCCTTGTAGGCTCCTTCCAGCTCTATGATCTATGAAATCTATGAAATCTATGTCTTCAGCAGACGCTGAATCAACAGGTAGGGATTTCCACAAAGAGGGAGCCCGTATACTGAAGGCTCTATTCTGAGTGGACTCTGAACAGACTGCAGGTCAGTGCAGAACCACAAGGAGCTCTTGCTTCATCTGATGGTCACAGTGTCCAGGCAGGCTGATAAGGAAGAAGAAAAGACACTCTCTCAAACATTGTAGTTTTGCGCTACAGTGTAGAAGATTCAGGACAAAAACTACAAATTTTACTCAAAAATATCCATGCATACAAAATAAGAATTCATAATCACTATAATAAAATGGAACATATACAAATTCACAACAAAATACAAACTGAACATCTCTCAGTTGCCAAACATGGAAATAAACCTACGGTACTTCTAAATTCCATAGTAAATGGAGTAAATATTGAAAGACACAGGAAAAATAGCATAACCTCTTGTAACTAACAAACACTTTTGGTTCCCAAGAAGAATCTGTAGGGGCTTAACACAATTAATTGCCAGATGCATTTCAGCATTATAGTCTTCGTCAGTGGCACATCTGAGAATGTAAAGTACCAGTAACTGCTTCAGAGTGAAGCCAGAAGACACAATATCCAGGCTGAGTTATATCAGGGCACGGGCTCATGAAGTTAAAAGGAATAGTGTGAGAGGCTCCTATAACTGAACTGGAAGGGTCTGAGTAAAAACTCTTCTAAGATGTCTAAGCAGCAATGATACATCATACAAGTACCCAACCATCTTCAAACACCGAGAGACCTCTCCACTGCCTATCCTACTATCCTTCAATCCTCTTCGGGTTTTGTGTACATAATAATATGAATCATAATAATAGATGTGCTGCAGAAGATGGTACTGAGAAATTGATAGGACACCCACTTGAATCAATGGGACTTACTCCCAAGTAAATGAGTTTATAGGAATGTCCGGGCCTAAAGGCCCTTACTGTTCATGAAAAGTGACAAGTGATAGTTCTACTTATTGATGTTGCACAAGGGCAAGCAGTGGAAATGTAAGGGTTTTTTTCATTGATAGTTGAGCTGGTGCATGTCTGTCTGTGACCTGGTCTACAGCCTCTTAAAGCTGAAAAGACAGGCTAGTTTCTATGCTGGGCCCTTTTTCCTTTCCTTTCCTTTTTTTTTTTTTTTTTACCTCGAATGCATTTTCACCTGGCCAGTACTTGTAGTAGTTCAAATATGGATAATTGACCTTGCCAGGGTAGAGTGCAGAAGTGGAAGTCATCTAGAATAGGGGTGGACAGAAGGTAGATCTCCAGATGTTTTGGACTTCAACTCCCAGAAGCCCCTGGCAGCATGGCCAATGGTCAGGAATGCTTGGAATTGAAGTCCAAAACATCTGGAGAGTTACTTTCTGTCCACCCCTGGACTAGAACATGATGAAATCTAAGCAGTGCCCATCTACACAGGCTTTTCTTCACCTTTGAAGGGAAAGAGAGGCCTCATTCTTTAAACAAACAACTCTTCTTCCTGCCCCAACACACCCACATGAACAGCATTAACTCAATTACTCATAAAGCCCTTATTGTACCTTTCTATTCTTCAAAAACTCTCCCTTCCTTCAGAAGATGGAAAAACCTGTCCTTCCAGTGCTGTGTTAGTAAGCTTAAAGCTGCTGCCAAACCTTACCTTACCTTACCAGGAACAGGGAGGCCACTCCTAATAGCCACTTCATGACACAGGTGCCACCCACATCACAGCCCACTAAAGCAGGCAGTGCAGCACTTGGTCTTTGCACCTTTCCCTTGTGGTGACTGTAGTGTCCACGGGGCTGCACTTTTTGGATGCCTGTTGATGTCATGGGTGTCCTTTATCTGACCCTCATTATCTTTGCAAAATCTCTGATTATCAAAGTGTGTTCCTCCTTACTCTGAAATAGCCTGAAGCTTGCCTTATGGCAGCTGGAAGCCAATGTAATGCCTGTACATCTTCTCTCCTCAGTAGCTTACTCAGAGCAGCAGTCAGACCTGTAAGGCAGAAAGGCAATAGCATTGCATATTCAAACAAAAACAGCACCAGACAAAATACACATATGATATAAATAAACACAGAACACCATAAAATAACTCATAAGAATATAATGGGCAGTATCCAACAGTGTCATCTTGCTAATGCAAATTATGTTGCGACAGCGTAAGGGACCTCTGTCACAACACCAACAGCTTTAGCTTGCATGATGGGATTCCCTGGAATGTTGTAAAGCTCTGAGTTGTTTCTCTCTCAACAACCCACAGTGCCGGGTTCCAAAGCAGAAACAGTGAGTGGTCAGAAGGCAGCTTGCTCAATCCCATGCGGTCACAAATAACCCATGGTTTAAACAACCCACCATCGTCATGATGTGCAAACCACATCAATGTATGCTGGTTATCTCCCTTGGTTTGAAATGTAGCAATAGAATGAATAGATCCTCCCATTCCTTTGACTTGGCTTCAAATCCCATAGTGCCTTTAGCATTAGGGAAGTGTACAAATTAAAGCTGCAATCCTAAACATAGTGGGATTTGCTTCTGATCGGACATGATTGTGCTGCAAATGTATCTTTAAGCAAGAAAAGGTCGGTTGTGTGTGCTCTTCTGCCTAAGTGCCTTTTACTTCAAAAACGTGGGGGGAAGCGGGAGGGGACTCCACAATGTTAGGTAGACAGATGTACTCCATCATTGGATTATGCTTAAATGAGGCTACAAGGGGGGTGCAAAACAAATTTGGATAATTGGGAAATAGGGATTCTACTTTATGTGCAGATGGACGCTCTCAGACAATAAGGATGACAATAAGGGCTGATTCAGATGTTCAGTCCCTGATGCTGTACAGTTTTGAGATGTCATATAGTACCAGTTCATGAAGGAATGGACCCCTCAGTGCAGCCTTCACTCTTGCACTTTATTTTTCAACAAAAAACTATGTCCCTTGCATTCCGTGCCCTTTTTCTTGTGCTTGGAGGTTAAAAGTTTGCAAGAGTGCTGGCTATGTTATCCCTGTCTGTCTTTCTAGTTGCAGGCATATCTGAGGAGCAAACATACACATATATATACCAGACAGCAGAAGCCATCTGTAAGACAAATAGTGCAACAGTAGCCAGATGCAGCATGGTGGTGTTTTGGTCACTTTGATTGTCCTCCACACTCTGTAGTGTGAAATGTTTTCAGGTTCTGTGTCCTGGGGGCTATTAGCAGGCCCTCGAATTTCCATTGACTGCTTCCCCCAACCCCTTTTCTTTCTGAAACCACACTGAAATATGTTGTTGCTTTTTGAAGCAGGACTACTCATCTGTAGTTGAAACATAAAATGAACTAGGGAGCTGGTAAGCACTCCCAAGCTGTCCAGGTGCCCATTTCCGTGAGATATAGGGCAAACCATAATCAGAAGTTGCTGGAATGTTCAAAATGCAAAAATTTGGGGGGCTTGAGCACATGTGGCCAGATGCATAGAATATCCACGATTGGGATGTGTGGGTGAGCATCTGGCTTATGCACCTTCTCGTACCACATTCACAGAGGCCCTACTTCACATCGCTCTGTGTGTAATCCCTGGTGCACATCAAAATCACCAGGTTGAACCAGCTTTTTGCACGAGGGAAGACATTTTTGTTGGGACCATGGCTGGGGATGGGGAAGAGGTTAAATTCTCCTCCTCTGTCCTGTTGCTGCTCAGCACCCCTCTCCACGGCTGCTATTTACTCCATGGGTATTTTTAAATGTGCACATTAATTGCAGGCATGTCTAATTTGGACCTGGAAAACTTTTACAGAAAGATCCTTTGGGCAGATATTTTTCCTTGTACCTTGGTTCATGAAGCACCTTTGTGATGCATGATTTTTGCCCTGATGTTTCTAGCTTTATTGTACAACAGCCTTCCCCAGCCTGGTGCCCTCCAGATGTGTTGGACTACAACTCCTATTGGCCATGCTGGCTGGGAATACTGGGAGTTGCAGCCCAGCACATTTGGAGGACACTAGGTTGGGGGAGGCTGTTGTACAGTAATGATGCTTGGGGCCAGCCCTACATTAGGCAGAGTGAAGATGCCTGCCTGAAGCAGCTGATGCTGGGGGGCTGGGAGTGGTGGTGACGTGGCCAGAACTTGTGTGTGCCTGCTGCCCTTAGTTGCAGTGGAGAATCCTGTCCTGTTTCCAGTGCTGAAATGAGATTCAACAGCCATTCCATTTGGTTTCTGTATGTGGAATCAGGGCGGGCTCCATCTTGTCCTTTGAGGAGGAGGAGCTCTAATTGTGATCACTTTGTTGCAGTGCTGAAGGATGGCTCCTGATGGACCTTGAATTTAGCTTTTTGTTTCCATCCTCTCTCTTTTGATTTATGACATCTCAAGAACAAGGTAGCTACGTATATTTAAAGACCATGCTGACCCCACAGTTTAATTCAATGCTTTTATCACGACAGTTCCAGTGACTTGAGGCAGAAACTGACTGAGAACATTGTTCTATCAAGTAACTATACTGCGTTAAGAAAAAGTACAAATCAGTGGGTCGGATCTAGGGTAAGAAAAATAGAACCCTACTATGATGTTAACAGAGTATACCTAGTTTACAGTCTGACCCTATCCCCATATACCGGTACTCAGAATTCTGTCTCACTGAGTCCTAGCAAGTGTGTCTTGAATCACACAGCCCTAGGCTGCAATCTTTTATACTCTTACCTTTGAGTAAGGTCCACTGAACACAGCGGGACATTTTTCTGAGTTATAATTCACAGAGCCATAGCTCAGTAGTAGAGTACATGCTTTGCATGCAGGAGGTCCCAGGTTCGATCCCTGGTACCTCCAGGTAGGGCTGGGAAATATCCTGCCTGAAACTCTGGAGAGCTGCTGCCCATCAGTGTCTACAATACTGGGCTAGATGGAGCAATGGTCCATATAAGACAGCTTTCCATGTCCCTAATGCACAGGATCTAGCTACACATCTTTCTTGTTTCTATCTCTCTCAAAGGCTGTTTAAAATTTTGACATTGTGGATCAGGAAATGAAAAAGTTACAAGACACAATGAGAACATGTTAAGGAATGCCTACTGGTATAGGCAATGGGCCTACTGGCTGGAGATGATGGGAAATGTAGTCCAACACATCTGGAGGGCATGAGGTTGGGGAAGGTGGTTATAGAGCATACTGTTATTCCAGAGCCATTGAACTAAAATCTTTCGCCAATTATAAGAGGTGAACAAAATGAGCTGCAGCATTAGCCCTTGCTTTCCCACTATTGGAGCATGCATGGTACATTCAAATAGAGTGCATCTTATGTCATCAACTGGATTTTTCTCTGGTTCACTCTGCCAGACTATTGCAGCTATGGACAAGAAACAAATCTAACACGCCCTTTCTTGGCAGGTGTTCATATGTGTGACCTAATACCGCATCTTGAGCCAGACAGATCTTTATTTATGATGCAAAATTTATTACTTTTTGTGAAACAAGTTGCAAAAGTTTGCAATGCTGAACTTTTTATTTTTCTCCTTCAGAGTTAGAAGCTAATGTTGTAAGACTTGCTTGTTTTAAAATTAATGTGACCATTTTCATGACTCATCACATGTTACAATATTTCCTGAGGCTTTCTGGTTATTGAAGATTGCTTACCACACAGTGCCTTTGCTACTTATAACTACAGCAATTCACTCTGGTAGGGAGGATTGGGACAAAAAGCTTGTTTTAGTATTTGTTGGATGCTGTAAGTTCTCTAGCAAAGCTTGTCATTCAAACAGAATAGCAGTAATATACAAATGGAGATGGCTGAAACTAAAGACACTGATTTTGGGAGGTCCGTTCCTGTGAGTTGTTGTTTAGACAAAAGTGGGTGGATGGAACCCTGCTGCAATCAGTGCAATGTTGCAACCTTTGGTTTGCAGCAATAAGGTTACAATAAACAAATTACCTAAGGGTGCATCCTGCATCTACACTAGAGAATCAGGCTGATTTAACTGCTGTTCTCTCTCCCCAGGGAATCCTGGGAACTGTAGTTCTGTGACCAGTGCTGTGGTTCTCTAAGCTCCTTCTCTGAACTGTGGTTCTAGGGTTCTTTGGCAAAAGCCATGATAATTAACTGGCACAAATCCAATATATGTTGGTAGTATATATATAGCTTACGAGTATCCTGGACTGAGAGCCAAAGCAGGGGTTACGGTATGTTAAAGAAGTAGTAAGCAGCTATGTCTTTCATTTTTTTCTCTAATGTAAGCACAGCAGGTCTGATCCAAATTGGGGATGGGGGGACTTTAACCCTTCCCACTCCTGTGATCCTGATCTGGATCCACCACCCCACGTGCCTGCAATTTATGGTGCCAAATAGTTATTCATTTTCTTTAATGGATCACTATTTGACCCTATAAATTGTAGGCACGGGGCCACCAGTCTGGACTGAGACAACAACAGAGGGGAAAGGCTTAAATCCCACTACCCCCAAACTATGGTCCCAGTCCGGATTGGGCTTGTAGCACTTGCACTAGAATAATATTTTTTGAAAAAACAAATGACATAGCTGCTTGCTGCGTCTTTAATGTAATGGCCTAGTTCACATGATCACCACGGCTTACACAAGTCACAGTGACTGCCACAGTGTTTAAGCCACAGTGCATGCCAGCGCGCGCCAGGCACCATTCGCCTAATTATCCACCCAGGTGCAGCTTGTCATGTCATCTGAACCCGGGCAGCATGGCTTGTTGGAGGGGGAACAACCTTCAAATAACTCAATAACAGCTCATGGGTTATTTGAGGGTTGTTTCCCTCTTCAATGTGCCATGCCTCCCGGGTTCGTATAGCACAAGCTTCACCCGAGAGGGGAATTAGACAAATGGCGCCTGGCATCCCCCTCAGCTTAAACAAGCTGCCATGACTTGTTTAAGCCATGGCGATCATGCAAACAAGGCCAGTGTCTGGCCCTGCATGGCTTAAGAATTGCAGCTGTTTATGAGCAGGTCAACTTGGAAGTGAGGTTAGAAATTGAAGTGGTCTTCCCAATAGCACCCAATGTTATATGTATTTGCTTGGCGATATGCCATAACAAAACTAAAATATCAATACAAAATCAAATCTAATGGTGAAAATATGAGTTTGGGGCTCCACACCTTGGCATTTAGGGTTGTTTCAAGAATTGAAACATTTATTACCAGTGAGATTTCCTGTCTCCACCCAGGCTGTACCTTACCTCTCTGTGATGTAGTATAAAGTTCCTGGCATTGCCTTCCTTTGGGAATTCACTATTTTCTCTCACTGTTGTGCCTGCAGGCTTCCCTCAAGCACACTCTTCACATTCGTTAGGCATCCTTTACACCTCTGCCGAGATTATTTGAAGGTTATGGTAGGATTCACTTCCTACAGCATTTTGCCTGAGCACTGACAGCCCTGTTCAGTTCAGGATGGATGCTGTGGCTGACTGTAACACTTTGTCTGCCCCAGAAAGAGTCAAATAGTTTCTAGAAAAATGAGATTTGATCAGAAACGTAACCGTGATTTTTGGACTTCAAACCATCAAACCCTATAATAGGAGTAGAATTAATAAAGAAGGCAGGATGCAATCCAGCCTACCTGTTTAGCCTGATATGGAGTAGATAACTGGAGCTTAATGAATAAATGTCTTTAAGTATTTGTCAAGTACATAATTATTTTTCATAGTTCAGGAAGACTATTATTATTATTTTATCAAATTTATGTGCTCCTTGATTTTGTACATCCCACTCAGTTTACAACCATAAGAATAAAAATTATTAAACACAAAGATCCCAAAAATTTTAACTAAAAAAATAGTAAATAAACCATATACCTGTTAAGGAAAAACAACAACCTCAAAACCTGAACTACACAGTGCTCAAGGCCTGCATGAAAAGGAACATTTTTTACTACTTTCTGAATATTCCTAGGCTCAGGTTTACAAGGGGATGTGTTTTTTGCCGGAAATTACACAATGCTTGAGCCATTACTAAGAACAGGGCTAGGCAGATGTCAGGCTTGAAGGATCTACCTTTTTTTTTTTTTTTTACCTGAACCCTGAGATCCAGCAACCAGAGCCTGGTGGAAAAGAAATACACTTAGAATTAAAAAAAAATTGAGCCCAGAATTCTGAGCCCTGCACTATGGTTTAACTATGGGTTGTTAACCACAAGTAACCCAAGTAAAGAACCCATGGTTTGTTGTTGGGTTGTGAACTCTGAGTTGTTCATGGTTAACAACTCATAGACCTGGTTCACACAACACGACAATCGAGAATATGGGTTTAGTGTGAGTTGTCATTGAACTGTGGGTTGTTGTGTTGTGTGAACCCAGCTGCGCTAACAAACCATGGTTTGTTAACTGTGAACCACCCACAGTTCACAACCCAACAACAAACCAGCCAGTTCACACAACACAACAACCCATACTCAACACGTACTCTGGTTTGTTATGTTGTGTGTACCCAGCCTATAGTTAAACCATATGCAGGGTTCACATGTAATTACAACCCATGATTCAACAACAACCCATACTCACCTGGTACTCTGGGTTGTCTTTATGTGTGAACCAGGTCAGTGTCAACAATACTGGGCTAGATGAACTCATAGTCCGACTCAGGATAAGGCAGCTTCCTGTGTTCCTATGGTTCCTTCCACACAAAAATCCACTCCTGGTTACCCTAAGCTTTCTTCATTTCAGCAATAGAATTGTGGGTGGGGGAATCATTTTGTTGCAGCTATTGCTAAACCATTGGGAGTTAGGAACCCTTGCCAGTCCAGCTGGTCTATGACCGTAATAAACTGACATTTGACATTTGCCAGTCTACTTTGGATCACCCAGAGATCTACTACTATATCCCCACATGCATTCTACCCACCTCTGACCAAGAAGATCCTCAACTGGAGCACAACCTCCCTGAAAAATTTGAAAAGCTGATAGGAGCAAACTATTCTGTACCATTTTAACCTGGGTTTTAAATAAAATAACAAGTTTTTATTCTGCTGCAGAATTTGATGCTAACGCACCAGTATTCATCCCGTAATTTAACAGAGTGATCTTGCATTTCCCGTTGGATAATTGGCAATTATGTTTGCTTGAGACCTTAAATTCTCTATCCAGTCATTTACCGGTATTTGAGTTCTTAATTATAGTGTTTTATAGCATTTTTGCTGTCATTTGTACCTAAGAATGCTGTTTTCAGGCAGTTACCAAATGACAATGTATGCCTGGCATAAGTGGAATCATTATTTTTCTTTAGCTCTAATCAACACTAATGCATACAAACATAACACTAATGTGTCTCTTCATGGACTTTTGGAGGAAGGGGTCAGTTCTACCTTATTTCTTTTTGTGTAGGTGAAAAAGAATTCACAGAGAGCTGGCGGGGGAGTAGGTTTTTAGCTTTAAAAGTTGGTAGTGAACAAGTGTTTCAGTGAGGTGACTGCATGGCTGAAATTCAGTAGCTGTAGAGTTCTGAAGTCATTATTACATATGTGTGGAGAAAGCCACACAAGTCTGCACACACAACACACACACACACAACACACACAGTCTTCCCCTAAGGGGAGGGGCGCGAGGGAGGAGGGGTGAAGTCACAGGGGAAGCAGCCAGACAGGTGTCATCCCCAACAAAGAAGAGTCTCGGTGGAGATCACACAAAACCCAGGAAGACCATCAAAGACCATCAAGCTATCAGGGCAGTCTCAAAGAGCTGTAAAGTACCAGTACGTCACCTTCTTCCCGGGCAGGAATAAGCCCACCTGAAACGAAGGGGGCAGGCATAAGCCCCACCTGACCTGGAGGGGCGGGGAGAGCGGGAACTCCGGGGTAGAAAACCCCTCTCCCTTCCGGTAAGGGGTTGTTGAGAACCAGGGTACCTCGGGGCCAGCTTCGTCCGTCAAGCGGCAGCCCGAAGAAGCCAGTCTCATCCCCGGATCAGCCGACCCGGAGCCAGGCTGAAACTGACTAGGCTCTGATCTGAGGTAACTGACTAGATTCACTCCGCTAGCCTAAGAGCCTGTTCATTGAGCAACGCAGGGGTCAACTAAGGTTGTGTTGACGTTGTAGTATTCCTGGAGAGCTGTTAGTTCCATTCTGTGTTTTTGTATAAACAAATAAAAGCCTTATTTGGTCATTTAAAGGGCTGCGGTTTCCTCTTGTGCGTGAAAGCCTCGCAGGTGGTCGCCAGCACTTGTACGGGCTGTAACTCAGTGCCGGTTAACCCGTTAAGCGCACGACTCTCGCAAAGGATCCTGTGGGTGATCCTTCACAATGATTAAAACCCAAAGGAATATTATGAAACTGTTGAAAGTAGAAAGAGCGTGCATAGCGGAAAGTTATATAGCTTCATGTAGGCTGTGAAAGCCAGTGAGACCCACTGACCCTAGGTTTACTTTCCATCTCAGCCCTTGATTCACTGGTTGGCCTTTAGTGACCCATCATCTCTTCAGCATCAATTATCCCGCCTGTAAAATAGAAATATAAAGAATATAAAAGGATGAAAGCGATCAGGATTTTGAAGTATCTTTTATTCTAAGGCTGGAATACTATACCAACTTACCTAATAGTAAGGCCCATTGAACATAGTGGGATTTACTTTAGAGTAGACATGTATAGTGTTACACTCCATAAGGACCTACAGGGACTCATTTCTAATAGCTTTCTGCAGGTGACTGACTATCTCTAACAAACTTGATGATACTTCCTTACTTTTGATCTTGGGTGTGAAATACTGACAAATAGCTTTACACCAAAGACAATGAAAGCAAGGATTTCAGCTTCCAAGATTGTGAAGGATGGTAGAATTGCATTCTTGAGAAATCCAGTCCTTGCTATCTTTCTCTTCCATGTGAAGCTATCTGTCACTATTTCACACCCAAGATCAGATCCAGGTTTTTATGTGCCCTACTTTGAAATTGCTCAGTGCAATGCTTACTTTCATGATTCTTCATTCCACCTTCTTTACTAGGTTGTCTTCCAAGTGTCAGGAGAGCAGTATGAAAGTTGAGTTAGAGCATCCTTCCCCAACCTGATGCTGTCCAGATGTGTTGAACTACAAGTCCCATCACCCCAGCCAGCAGGCCATTAGCCATATAGTAGACCTCTTCCCTAAGGAGAGAGAATACTGTTTGTATCACTTCCATGGTTCATCATCCACTTTCCTGCAGAACACCAAGAGATCACCATAGAGGGCCAATTGACGCTGGCTGATTTACACATGATAAGTCATCGTGGGTCAATTTACCCACAGGGCCCTGAGATGGACACCAGCCACCATTTTGAATATGCACGTTGTGGCAGGTTGTTCTAGGGTTATCCGAGGGTTGTTTAACCCGCAAGTAACCCACAACATCCAGGTTCACACAACACGACAAGCCATGGTATGTCTCCGCTGTGGCTTGCATATTAAAAAGGCAGCCAGCATGTGTCTCAGAGCCCCATGGGTGAATTAACCCATGGTGGTGTACCATGATCTGTGAACCAGGTCAATGTCTCCAGGTCTGGGGCTCAACTCTGTTGACTCTTCAAGTGTCCATGACCTCAGGCAACGGCCTGACCCTTTTGGGTGCTGGCACCAGCTGCTTTGTATGCTTTCAAAAACAATGGCAGAGGCTTCTTAATTAGGAGTTTACTGCTGAAAAGAGTCATCAAAGTAACGAAAATGGCAGTAAGGTGAAGAAGGTGCATCTCCAGGTGCACTGACGCCACCCCCCTCAGTTCAGACCTTGTTGTGTTGAACTGGCAAGGTCTGAAAGGGAGTTCTACTCATGTTCACTTGAATATGAGTAGTACTCTATAGTATAGTAGTACTTAGCAAACAGTGGGCTCACGCACCAATTTAAAACAATTATCTCTCAAGAGGCTCAGGGGTGCCTCTCACTCTTTCTTTCCCCCACCCCCAGTAGTTGTAGGTATCCTCAATCAGTTGATTTTGGGTGTCATGAAAGGGCAGCAAACAGTTAGTTATTAAATGTATTATTGTTGCATTGTGTACTGCCAAGGAGCACAAGAGGGGATTGTGGAATTTCTGCCTCAGGTTTCAAAATAACTTGCCTTGGTTACAATGTACCTTGGCAGGGTAGGGATACCATTTGCTGCCTCACCTCCAGAGCAAAATGTCTTGGGCCAGCCCTACTGGGAAATCAGATATGGTTTTCCTGATTCCAAAGAAAAGAAATAATTTGTCAGTTAACTATTTTCTGACAGGCCTCCCAACAAGAAGCCGTTGTTTCTTTCTCCACTCCCTTGAGCTACCTAAGAAGGTAGCCTGGCCTGGACCTGCTTGTATGTGGACACTGTGAACTTGTCAGTGGTGTAGTGGTAAATTTTGTTGTGCAGAGGCTCATCATGACAGTCCCCAAGGACAGTCCAAAAATGCAGGCAGCTGTGTTGATCTATATCAACAAGGCAGTTCTTGCAGCTTTATTTCCACCAGCAACAGGTCTTTTGTAAAGCTAATTGGCAATAATTGCCCACTCAAAGCCAAGCCACCCCAAAGTACTTTACATTACAACAAGCCAGTGCAGTGTGGTGGTTAAAGCATTGGACTGGAACTTGGGAGATCTGGGTTCTAGTCCTTGCTCAGCCATGAAGCTCACCAGGTGACTTTGGGCCAATCACTGACTCTCAGCCTAACCTACCTCACAGGGTTTTTGTGAGGATAACATGGAGAGGACCATGCTAAGCCGCCTTGGGCTCCTTGCAAGAGGAAAAAAGTCATGTTAGGAAAATTCACCACCCCCTCCCCAACTACTGTGAGAATTGTAGCTAAGCTCAGAGGGAAGTCTGAGGGGGGGTGGCAGATGATGTCAGCATTCCTGCCAATAAAGAAGTGCTGCCACTGCCTCCCTGCAAGCCCTGGCTCCACTGCACCACTAGAACCTCTCAAAGGGAAAGTTCCCTGCATACATCCAAAATGGGGTCACCACACCTCTGTGCTTCCTAGAGGTGGAGGTGGGGTAATTTGGGTTTATGATGTGTCGCCCAACTGTAGAATGACCCCCTTCCACCACCCCGCTAACATAATGCTTCTTATTTTTTAGTTACATTATTCTATGTACCTTTTAAAAAACAACACTGAGGACATTCTTGGCAAACCTGAGTAAAACTTTCATGGAAAGAACAACCCGTTCCCCAACAGTGCCTAAGCCAACACCTTTGTTTTAAAGATGGTAATTCTTGTCTATTACCAAGGCAAGCTCTCTCTGTTTGCTCCCAGGCCTCCCCATGGCAGTGGCCTACATCTATCTATTCTAGGACAATCTACAGCTTCCCTTGCATACTGAACAGCTATTCTTGGCTACCACCTTCTGTCTTGTGGGATTGGATCAGTAGGAGACTAAGGGTGCTCTCATACCGGTTGGATGCCGTGTGTGTGTGCTTCATGTTTCCAAATAATTTGCTTAGTAAACAAATGCACACCCACTGAAACAACATTTACCCTGTGCTTTAAATAAGGCTGGCCTTCATCTTATTTTGTCAATGTCATATCCAGGGGTGGGGGAGTGGGCTGCATTCCCAAATTTGCTTTCTTCTTTAATCTGTGTATTGTAACTCAGACTATTAAAAAGCACATACAGTCATGCCTTGGATTGAGAGCATAATTCGTTCCGGAAATGTGCTTGTAATCCAAAACACTCTTATATCAAAACGAAATCCCCCCAAAAAAATTGTACAGAGATTTTTAATTTAAGCCGTACTACAGTACTTGTATTGCAAGACGTCGCTTGTATATCAAGTAAAAAAAATTAAATAAATATTTAAAAATTTGCTTGTCTTGCAAAATGCTCTCAAACCAAGTTACTTGCAATCCAAGGTATTACTGTACTGTAGTATTAATAAAATATATAATTGCAACTTTTTTGTTTCTGATTAGGAACATGTTAACTGGACAGCCCTTTTCTAAACAATTAGCCGTAATAGTACTTTGCACTAAAACATGGGTAAAATAATGAGCTTAATTGACACATTGTGCTTCTAAATTTTGCATGTACTAATCTGATTCTGGGGTCATATAGACCCCAATTAAGTTGCAATCCTGGGAGTACGTCCCATTGAATTTAATAGGACGTACTTCTGATTGCAGGGATGCCAGGAATTGCACTGTAAGTCATACTTTAAAAAGAATGAGATGTATTAAGACTCTATTTCAATGTAATTTTTAAAATTATTGTCTCTATTACAAATTACAAGAGTGCAACTGAACAGAGATGACATCTGTGATCTGTAATGTTGTGTTAATTCCTAAGATGTTGCCAGATCTTTAATATAACACTTATTTACTTTTTATGAACCCCAAACCTTCCAAATAATACTTTTAAAAACCCACTAAGGGAGTGATTCTGTGGCCCCCAGACATCATCTGAGGGGCCATAGGATAGTTTGGATTCCCAGTTCCGAGACAGTGCCCCGACCTCAGAAATGGGAATCAGCGTGCCAAGCCCCTCCCCCACCCCCTCGCAGCCTGCGTGAAAAGAACCATGCCGGCTGCTCTCCAAGGTCAGGGAAGCAACCTTGGAGAGTGGTAGAAGGGGGCGGGGAGGGAAGGAGACTAGGGTGGCCAGGATACAAGGTATCCTGAAGCCACTCCAGCCTCCTTCCCTCCCCCTCCAGGATGCTGTCTAGCGAAAATACAGAGTGGGAGGAGTGCGGAAGTGAAGATCACCTATGCCGTTCCTGTTCCTCCTGCTCTGCATTGGATGTGTGTGAGTCTCTGAGTTTGGGGGCTTAGGTTCATCTCCATAGGATTGCGCCCTGAATGTCCATTTAGGCTGCAATCCTATATGCACTCACTTGAGAGTACCGGTAAGTTCCATCAAACTTATTTTGAGTAGACATGTAAAGGATCGCACTGTTAGGGTGCAATGCTCTGCATGTTTAGATGGGCGGGGGAGTCCTACAATGCTCAGCATTCCCCAGCCAGCACTTTTTCCCCCTGTCTAAACATGCATAGGATTGCACCTTTAGTTATGACTACGCCAGCCAGGGCCGGTGCTACCATTAGGCTAGCTAGGCAGCCGCCTGGGGCGCAGGGCTAAAAGGGGCGCCAGAAATAGGGAGGGAGGGCTCAAGTGGTAAGGGCGGGGTGCTAAATATCTGATCTTGCCTAGGGCACCAAACTGCACCAAACTGCCTTGCACCACCGGCCCTGACACCAGCAATATAAAGTCACTATTTCTCTTGCCAAATGTCAATTTTTTTTTATCATGTTTGGATAATTTAAACCCTCCCTATACCTTTGTTTCTTCTTTTAAATGGTGTCTAAGCAACCTCCATGCCCTTTTGGTGAAACTCTTAAAATATTTTTCATATCACTTTGCAGTCAGGAAAAATCCAAAATGCTTAAAATGCTAAGTGCCCACTACAAGGCCTTTTGTACAGGGCCTTTACCTGTTTACCCAGCAATAACATTGTTAGCACAATTTGTCCTGTAGATTCTAAGTAGGGATGTGTGCGGAGCTCAATTGGGGGGTGGAAGTCTGGCGAACTCACCGGGCTCACCCCCCACCCCCCGAGCTCCGTTCGCCCCACCTTTTTCCCAGCTTGACTCACATTCTCATGAGCCGAGTCAGGGAAGCGACTTCCGGGTTCCCGGCGCTATGTTGTTTACGTAGAAAACGGCCTAATTTGCGCAAATTAGGCCATTTTCTACTTAAACAACATAGCTCCCGGGACCCAGAAGTACAGCGAGCGCCTCAGCTGGCACTCGCACTTGACTCCGCTTGTGCGGCGGGAGTGCTCAGCTCACGCGCCGCGAGTTGAGTTCTGGGCAGGTCGCCCATCCCTACAGTTGCAAGGGGTTTCAGCTGTATACCTGAAATGATTGTGCATGGCCTTCCATTTCAGATCTGCAGTCTTGGATCCACAAGCATGGCATTCTCAGCCTCTCCACCTTGGCAGCAGGTTGCATGGCTGTATTCCACCACATGGCCATATGTTCCTTGATTGGCAGCTGCTTTGGGTGTGGGGAATCCTCAAATGCAGATACTTGCACCCCCGTATATGGACAAAGCCAATTGTGACTATTGTCCCTAAGCTGGTGAATTATAGTGGTGTGCTTAAGATCAATTATGTCTTAATACATACCATATTGCTCTCAGCTAAGCCATTTCCCTCTTTGATGGAAAACTAGAAGGCAAAGTTGTGCATCTTTAAAAGCAACAAGTGTTCATGAACAGAGTATTTCCTTGAGGATGCTGATGATAGCTCACTTCAGGCCAAAACAGGCATTACTTTAAATGTGTGTCTAGCACCTGTGTCTTTTTCACTCTAGAGTAGGTGCAGATCCAGTCCAGATCTTAAAAGCCCCCTCAGCCCCTTATGCTAAGGTCCCAATCCAGATTGTGTGACCTGCACCTACTCTAGAGTAAAAATGAAAAAGGTATAGTTGCTGAATGCACATTTAATGTCTGTTTTGGCCCTTAGACATTAGCTTTAAGAGAGTACAACTCAAATCCACATTCCTTTTGGAGGCCTATCCTAAACAGTAGGGATAGGGAACCAGTGCCTCATGGGCCAGATGCCCTCCCTCTTCAGGGGCCCCTGTAGCACTTAGGCTTGAGAAAAGCCTCCTGTTGGAGCCAGTGGAGGAGTTTTTTCCAAGCCTAATTGCTGCGTTGCAGGGGGCAATTTTGGGCTGGAGGGTCATTGTGGAGAGAAGGATTACACAATATACAGCAAAGTCGGTCAAGTGCTTCAGCTACGTAGTTTGATACTCCAGCTGGTCCAGGTGTTTACTGGGTGGTTCCAGGCTTCACAGGGCAGAGGAATGGCACAGGCTCCCCTGTCCAAGCTTATAAAGTAGCCTACAGTGCAGATGCTCCAGGTGGAGGCCTGTTCACACAGATGCCCCATTCATGCAATCTTTCCCTCTCTTTAGAAGGGGACACTGGGTGACTTTGGGCCAGTCACTGCCTCTCATCCTAACCTACCTCACAGGGTTGTTGTGAGGATAAAATGGAGAGGAGAAGGAGGATTATGTAAGCCGCCTTGAGTTCCTTGCAGGAAGAAAGGCGGGGTATAAATGTAATAAATAAATAAATAAATAAGTGATGATGGTGGGAGCACCTGTATTATTGCATTCACTGCATGATGGAGAGAAGGAACATCCGCTGCTTCTTTACCTTGTAAAGCCTGTCATCAGATAATGCTCTGATCATCCAGCTGTGCTAAAATATTGTTTTGTATTCTTAAGTGAGTGTGTTTGCCTTCTCCTGCTAAAGCACTTTGCTTGTGCAAGCAGGCACAGTACCACTAGACATTTGGGAGGAAGGGGGTAGATAATATACTGCAACCTTTCACGTGGCAGAAAATCCCCTTCCCCAAATGTCCCTTCCCCTAGGAACTGCTGTTCTCTGGGTGCTCATTTGTCCTCTCCCCCGCCCCGCCCGCCCCCCGAGCTACAGGACCCTAGACTTTGTCCCCAAGGTTCAGCCCTAGCTGCACCACTGTTCCTAACATTTAGATATTTTGGGGGCCACACCACATGAGAAGCAGAAGATCTGTGACCAGCTCTGCCAGTATCACACACACAGGTAGTGAGGGGGCAGATCAGACTGGGATTGTGGCACTGAGTGGGGGTTAACTCTTCCCTCTGCGCTATTGTCCTGATCAAAACGGCTTTTCTGAAGCTCTTATATGCTCTTTTGAGGAAAACATGTATTTGCCCAGCAGGGCAAGTAGCAGCTTCAAAGGCGCAATTTAGTTCATGAAACAGCGTAGGGGAAAAGAGTTAAACTCTCTGCTTGGCTGATTTGGGGTGGTGGAGGGAAATATCCAGAGATCCAATTACAGACCTCCTGCTTCTCACAAGGCTATATGTTTTACATTACACATGAAAATAGGGACATACTTGTCACACTCCTATTCTTATGCCCAAGGTTATTACCACACTCTTTCTGAGACACTGCTGAAGGTTATATAGTGCTCCATCTGCTATATTGTTCCCTATGGTAGCCTGTTTTAAAAGCCAAGATGATTTGGCTTTTAGGTTCAAAACATGCTAGGAAGCGGCATAAATAAGAGGCTGAACATGATGAGAAATGGCTGTGTATTAGACTGCACCTTAATTATCATGCATGTATGTTTACATGCATGTGCACTAGGTAAGATGCATCCACCCACCCATGTGATTCTAAATGTGTGACGTTAAGTTGTGAGAATGTTTCAAATGTTTCAAATAGCAGCTGCGGGGAGGCATGGGTGGGGTGTGTGTGCAGAAGGGATAGGATTGGGATTGTGGAGTTCACCCTTTCCTCCCACACTGTGGTCCTAATGAAAATTGCTCCCCGCTATTCCATCGAAAGAAAAGATCCCATGGACAGCAATGGGAGCTTTCCTCCAAGCAAATAGCTTTGAATGTGGGGTGATTTAGTTTGGACTGCAGCAAGGGAAGAAAGGGGGTTAAACCTCCTCCCCACTTCTCATCATGCTGATCTGGTCACCCCCACCCGCCCCACAGCTGCTATTTGCAATTCGTAGAAACATTCACACAACTTAAAGTGATGTGTTCAGCCTTGTATGCAGTCTGGCCCTCAGATTATTAACCTTTAGAGACCTTGGAGAGGGAGTCCACCCTTGCAGAATGGCAACTTGCAGGAATCCAAGTTTAGCCAGGCATTTCCCCCCAAGGCAAAAAACAGAGATCGTGAATCTGCCCCCCCTCCCGCCCCCGGTCAGGTTCCACAGCACAGGGGCCATCCCTGGTGAACAGGAATAGTTGGAAGACATGCTGGGCTATGCATTGCGATGCAAAATGAGGCAGTGTGGTAGACAGCTGCTGCTGCTGCCTCCACTAACGAGTTGCTCAAGGCTTACCTTCAGCTAAGCTGCTCATACTACTGACGCACTGCACTGGGAAAGGCTCTGCAGATTTCCCCCCTTCCCTGGGCCCACAAATAATCTCATGGATGTGACTGACAAACTCCATTTTGATCAGTTGCTGTACTAGGAACTATAAGACCGGGTTGGCCGTGACCTGGAGAACTATGTTTTGCTTGCTCTGGAGATCCCCCTGCCCCAGGTGTTTTGAAATAGCATAGCCAAGGTATCTTCCATAAGCCCTCCTCTTTTCCTTCCTTGGATTGCTTTACTGCCAGACAGGCTTCAACCGTGTGTGGATTTAAGTGATGGCAAAGTCATACAGCTCTGATATGGGTCATGCTGTGGAGCCACAGTAGGTCCTTGGGAAAGCATATGTGACTGAAGGACCCAAGGTGATGGAGGAAGTAGGTAAGGCCCTTATTTTCATTTTAAGACATGGTTCTTTGTGATTTAAACCAAAGGGGAAAGAGCCTTACATTGTTGTCTATATAGCAGGAAAAACAACCTTCTCTTTTCCCTGTGTTTTTTGTTCTCTGAATGTGCCTATGGAATCCAGTACAGTAATACCTTGGATTGCAAGTAACTTGGTTGGAGAGCGTTTTGCAAGACAAGCAAATTTTTAAATATTAATTTAATTTTTTTTTACTTGATATACAAGCGACGTCTTGCAATACAAGTACTGTAGTACGGCTTAAATTAAAAATCTCTGTACAATTTTTTTGGGGGGGATTTCGTTTTGATATAAGAGTGTTTTGGATTACAGTACAAGCACGTTTCTGGAACGAATTATGCTCTCAATCCAAGGCATGACTGTACATTGTAACTTCGATCCTTTACAGGAATGCCATAATTGTTGTGCTGCATAGGGAATGAGTGTTGCAGTGTTATGTACATTTCTGTTTTGTCCTGGAATTTAAATGGAAAAAGCCTTTTCTAGATTTGTTTTCTGGCCGTAAAGGTCATCTCCAGGATACATAACAATGAGTTCTCTTTCATGCTGTGAACATTAGAGCTAAATTACTGGCACATTTTCAAAGACTGATGGATCCAGTAGATGAGAAATAAGGAGTAGCTATCTCATTGTAAGATGCAATCAGCAGCCTGTGATCAGCATTTGCTAGTAAGTCTTCATGTGCTTTGGAATAAGACCTGCAGCAGCGTCTGATTCAAAATGCTGTCATATCTGACCCCTGTTTTGTAGTATTCATACAGAGGAACTGTTCTAGAAAATATATTTGTTATGAGACTATTTATTCTTGGCTGTGTAGCAGAGGCTAATGTCTAGAAAGCTCAAATGTGCTGAATATGCTTTTAATGAATTTCTCTATAGTAATTTTTATCTCCACTTTTTTTACATTGGTCATACTGGCTTCCCTTCTTAGCATAAATATCAGTTTTCTTGCTGCCAGTAGGGGCCATGATAAAGTTGATGGGGGTGAAACAAGAGGCAGGTGAACCACAGGATAATGGGTTGGATCCAGGGTTTCCTTCCGGCACCAGTAGAGTTTCCTCCCTGCCCCTGCAGCACCGGCTTCTCCACTGTTCTGGAAGATGCCCCAACCCTCCACAGCAGATTTTCAGGGGGCTGCAGTGGGAAAGGGGGTACCTGACAAAAATCACTCAATTCCGCCAGCAGAAATACGCCACTCCATCAGAAGTCTTCTGCAGACAGAAGGAGCTCTTCCTTCCGCAGCAGACAAATGTTAGATCCAACTCATTGTTTTTTCTGATGGAAGTTAAGAAGATTTCTTCCATGAGGGGTTGCAAAACTTTGTTTATATTAATCTATCTGCATATGCCATTAATATGGATTAATAGTTGTTTTTTAACTTTTTAAAATGATGTGCTTTAGAACAAACACTTGAAAGAAATAAAATATTCCTTCTTTAGAACAAACGACTTGAAAGAAATAAAATACTCCTTTAAGCAAAGCAGATCTGAAAAACGTTAAAGACAATAATGCTCTAAGAAATACTGGGCTATCTTCCCCACAGCTACCCCCCCCACTTTTTATTTCAGTCATGAGCTTAAAAGGCTGCAAATAGTAACAGATTGCATATGTGGAAATGGTGGTGGGTGTGGCTTGTTGAGTGAATAACAGTTTAGACTGAAGTAGGCCGAGACTTTAGCCTCATTTTCATTCCCACCCTTAATCCAGTTGACCAGATGTGAAAGGCCATTGTATTTAATCCCCACTCAGCTCCCAAACTCTTCTTTCTCATGTGAATCACATCCCAATATAATATGAATGTTGCCAACCAGTATACAGCAATCATGAGTGGTAAAATTTGAGTTAATAGCAAGTTGAAAACGGATATGAATGGCAAGCGTGGGTAGGGCTTTTGGATAAGAGAGTATCATGGAACTTGACTAATAAAAATACATAGGCGATCAGTGAAAATGGAGGCCCTCTAGCTGTGACAGATCTGAACGATATTGTGGAAATAATGTTTGAAATATGAAGTGGTGAAGCATTCCCTATAGATCAGGAAACAGAAGTACAGACAAGACGATGGCTACAACGGCTGTATCTATTGTCCAAGACACATGTAACTAACTTTAACAACAGTGCTCAATCAGGTTCAGGGTGCACTGAACTCTCTCTCTGTTTCCAGCATATGGCTTAAATCACTTTTTTACTAGAGGCCTCTGGAAGTGACCCTTCAGGCAGCAGTAACAGATACTGTATGCTGTGTCATGTAGGAAAAAAGACACTGAAACTTCCTAGAGAACCTTGGTTATTTGGCAGTATATAATAATATAAATAAAGAATCCGAGTTACTGGTTTGCAGAAAATATAAGTGAGCTTGGGAGCATGATACTAAGCTTTGCAAGTTCAGTATGCTATTAATTCCCATAGAATAGGGTCAATGTGAACGTTTACAGCAGGGTGGGCAAGTTGTGGCCCTCCAGATGTTGTTGGACTGCAACTCCCATCAGCCCTCACCACTGGCTATGCTGCATAGGGATGATGGGAGTTTCAGTCCAACAACATCTGGAGGGCACAAGTTGCCCCCCCTGATCTACAGGCACTGACAACTTCATTATGATAAATAAGGAACACTTGGGCACAATTCAGCAGAAGTTAGCCGTACCTAAATTCCATTGCAATGAATGGAACAGAATTGCAAT